>NW_015148970.1:2297746-2311673 GCF_001465965.1 Polistes dominula
TTTTTTTTTTTTTTTAATAAATTAGAACATCGTGTATAAATTTAAAATAATAAATTTAATTTGAAATAAATATTTATGATTTATGTCATTGTGAATATAAAAATAATTGAAGAATAAAATTGAATAAAATTAATCAAGATCATTTATCATAAATTACCTGCTTTACATATGATATAATTGAAGTCATTTTCATAATTCATCAGTTTAGGTTTACAATATTGAAAGTGGCTTTGTGTGTACCTATGTATGAATATATGATTTAGGTCACGCTCATAATCTCTCTCATAGGCAGATTTAAGCTAATGATAATATTTCATGAACCAAAAAGGGAAACATATCTATACATGTACCTATATATATAAAATTGGATAAAAATGAGGGACTAACGAAAATAAAAAAAAATAAAAATATATATATATATATATAAAATAAAATGAAGAAATATATTTTTTTAAGAGAAATGGACTCCTTGGCGAATAGAATCATTGAATATCAATATATAAATTTTAATGAGCATCCATTAGCTAATTTATAAGGGTGAACTTCGTTGCTCGTTATTGCTCTCTTCCTCACTCTCTATCGATGAAATCGATTTTCGTAAGTAAATACATACATATATATATATATGTATATACATGTGCTAGTATACAGGTATATGTATTACGTATTCATGTGTTGTTGAGTACTTCCGATCACGTTTGAAACGGACGAAAAGGTCGATCGTGAGATTTGCTGCTACAGTTCGTGAATGAAATATCGTATCGAGTCTCGAAATAAGAAAGAAAAAAAAAAAAAACGAAAAAAGAAGAAGAAAATAAGAAAAGAAAAGAATAGTTGAATGAAACAAAGTTTTCAAAAAGAATAAAAATAGTTGTTAAAAAAAGAGAAAGAAGTAAAGGAAGAAGGGTCGAATGTATTAAAGTCGATTTAAGAGCAAAAGCACTTAGTAAATGAAGGGCGTTGCAGTGTGCAAAAAGTCGAGATGCTTGGCTTATCTATTTCGAAGCATGCTAACTTAAGAGGATGATGATAACCAAGAGAAACAAGACGACGAGCTTTGATATTATCGATCCTGATAAAGAAAACCCGTACAGTCTATCCTAAAAGTATTACTTTATCACTTCAAGTATGGCTAATACAATTATTTATGTCCAAATAATTATAATTGAAATTAAAATAGAAACGAGATTCTACAATTTATGAGTATAGCAACTATGGGGTTATTTCTTTAGTTATTTTCTTTTTTTTTTCGTATATTCTCTTTGTAATTATATTTAATAAATATTCATATTTTTTTGTTTTTTAATTGGTAATACTTAGAAGATTATTTAATTAATTTAATTTTAATTGCATTAACATAATTTTATTGATATGTCTTTGACGTTACAAATTTTTCATATTCTTTGAATATTGAAATAATATCAATATTAGAAATGTATTAAATTCAGAATAATATATTTTTCTGATCTAACTGTACATGTGTATGTCTCCAGAGACTTTTCTTTTTCTTGATATTTCCTATCTGACAAGTAACACGCTTCGATTCACACGAGGCCGATACTTTCCAAGCTTTTTCAAATGTATTTTCTCGATGGGTGAGAATGTATGTTCGCGTATCCACTATTATTATATTTGCTGGCTGGTACCATTCGCGGTGTTGGCATGGTAACAGCATTTTGTTTTTTTTTATATCGTCTCTTTCTCTTTCAAAATTAATTCCAATTCCTTTTATCGTTCAAATCGCAATTACCTTAAAAAAAAAAAAAAAAAAAAAATAAACAAGAGAGAAAAATTTGATCGTATAGGTCCATTTGTTCGATTCAGCATTATTCACATTTTTCGTTTCTTAAATTATTCAAATGGAAATTTAATCAAAGACTAGCAATTCTTTGTACTGTTTCATTTTCACAACATCTCTGATACGGTCCATTTTGCACATAAATTCGTTAATCATTTTTCTCATATAAAAAGCGTCCTACATATTAAACATTAATTATTGAAATTTCATTGATTTTTAAATACGATATCTTTTTACAAAATTTTATTTTTAATATATAGACAAATAATAATAACTATTTTCAATTAATAATCAATTTATAACAAATAAGAGCTACTCACGAATGACAAACATTTATTACACACTTTATGTTGGCTCAAATAACCTGATATAGGTATACCTTCATACACATTTGTATGTTGGTTTATATATTCAGGTGTAACCCTGATGATAGGCAAGCCATTATACACACGCGTATGTTGGTTCATATACCCCTACGATAGATATACCTTCATACATTTGTGTTTGTTGCGTAACATTCTATAATACAATAATCTGACAAAATGAAATACGTAAAGTATAGAAACATTTATTATAATTATTAGTATTATTATTATTATTTATTATTCATGTGATATTTAAATTCGAATGGTCAATGTATACTTTGAAAAGAGATTTTTAAATCAAACGTCAACTTTATTCCTTTTATAGTTACACATTTATACGACACCCTGTATGTTATGGAATCCATGAAAACGAACAATTCTCGATAAGAGAAGAATAACTGCTATCGTTTCGTGGGAGGAAGGGGGGGATATATATCGCTCTATCATTGCATAGAAAAAAGCTTTTATCGACCGATCGAACGAGAAAGACATAGAGTCTTCCTATACGAGATTTTCTATGGCAATTTCTGTTTTCACAGTGGTGAGAGAACGTGAAATATATCATGCGTCTTCGTTAAATTGCCGTGACGATAAAGATCTTCTTCTCCTTTATAAATCAGACCTTTTGATAACGTCACTTTATAATGACTATATTTATTTTATCGTACACGTAAAAACGATAATAGGAAAATTAATGATTATATAATTGACAATAATAACAAGTAATAATAATATAATGATTGGTTTTTAAAAAGATATTTGAAATAAATTAATTGTACGAATATTACAAATGATTTTTTTAAATATATTGAATTTATATTCAATGTGTGATAAATTTTGATAATTTAATGTCACTAACTAATGGCAAACTTTTATACAAATGCTTATAACAGATGTATGATGTGCCATTAAACCAAATACAACCCTGTATATGTTATGTAATATATAATAATACAATAATATACAAAGATGAAATATATATAACATAAAAATATTTATTATTACTTGTATTAATTGTTTTTGATATAGTTAAAAAAAAAAAGAAAAAGTAAAAGAATAAAATGATTATTAAAATATTTTTTTATTGTATTATATTTACATATAACTTACCTTCTTCTCCATTTTGGAAGCAGCATTTTCAACAATTTCTCCCGCCGTTTTGACGAGAGCTGATGCGGCTTGCTCTTTTCTCGACATGTGGCCACGGAAAGATGCTTGTATTTTTGTTGCTGCGTTGCAGAGCTCTAATAAACATTAAAAAAAAAAAAAAAAAGAAAAGAAATTAATAAATTATTTAATAAAATTTTAATTGATATTTCATTTGGTGGAAGAAGAGAAAAACGCATATTATTTTCAATTTATTCTAACAATCGATCGAGCAATTTGAATTTAATTTATAAATAAGTCCAATATATATATAAATGTATGTTTGTGATAATTCTCATCTTTTTAAACTAATCACACGAATGATCGATTACTTTTTGATGATAGAATTGATCCGAGATTAGAAATAGGAATAGGGAGAGCATCGTTTATTTCTTCGATTTTCGTGATTCGAATTCTCAAATACATTGCTATAACTATTACGTGTCCGACGATGGGTTGAATGCTTTTCTTCGATTGCGAATGTGCTGGGGAAAAAGCACGCTTTGAGAATTCTTGATCGCATCATTTAGAATCATGATATTAAAGCATCTCTCTATTCCGGTTTATCGATATTATCCTTTTAATAATAAATAGCTATTTTTAAAAACTGTATTATTATACAATTTTGTTACTTTACATTACGATATTTTTGTAATAAATCTTTATAAAAAAAATAAAAAAAACTAGTTAATGAATTAACTGTTTCTCGATCAATATATTATTGTCAGGGTTTCTTACTTTATCTCGACCCTTGGTTCGTTTGTACCTAATTTTTTGTGTCGCATATCTACGTTCTTATCTTTGTTTATTCTTCTACCTTTTTATCGCTCCTACCTTCAAACATTTTGAATTTTGAAATAATATCTGTCCACTCTTCGTAGTATTGAGATGCACACAAACATACACAAATTTAACCAGGAGCGATAATTACGAAGCAGATCATAAAGAGGAGACCGAGAATAGGGAAAAACTGTATAGCTATATTCCGTCTCATTCTCCCGCAAGCTCAATCCTATATGTTTGTCTCTTTTTCTCTCATTATTTAGTATAACAGCCGTTTCATAGCTCCGTTTCCTGGCCGACCGTGTTTCATTTTTTTTTTTTCAGATCACTCCTTATTCTAAAAAAGTTTTCACTTCAAAAATATAAAATTTACCTTTATCGTCGGAACGAAATTCCTGCTGCAATTGTTCCTTGGTCGGCTCGGATTCTGTTTCGTTGGTCCCCGTTTGTTGTTTCGAGGTATCAGTCTCTTTCATACTCTTTCTCGCGTGATGTCCGCGAAATGCTGCCTGTATCCTTGTAGCAGCTTCAATTTTATGCTTATCTGATACGTCCTCTTGTTCTTTTTCTTCTAATTGTTCTCTTTCTTCTTCTTTCTTATCTTCTGATTGATCTTCCTTCGAAGCCTCCTTCTTCGATTTTGTTTCTTTCGGACTGTTTTCTGTTTCGTTTACTTTTAGAATATCTAAACAAACCAATCATTTTAATTAATTAATATATATTCAACACATGAAATTAATTTTCATAAACGTTAAAATGAACGTTTATAATTAATAACTGTTCTAATAAAAAATATGACCTCGAATGAAATACAAAAAGAAATATATATATATATATATATATATTTTTTTTTTAAATGAAGATAATTAAAGAGAAAAATTATTTTAATAATAAAATTCAATAGAATAACTCTTCTCTGTCTTTTTTTTTTTTTTTTAATTATTTTTTTTCTCGATAAATAAAGGTAAAAAAAAAAAAATAAAAGTTTCATCAAAGTAAAGAATTGGAAGCAAAGGATTTAGTCGCAAATTCGAACTTCGTTAAAAGATAAATCTGATCGTTAATTACTCGTCTTAACGAGCTATAAAAAAAAAAAAAACTGCAACACAACAACAACGACAAAAAATGAGAGAGAGAGAGAGAGAGAAAGAGAATGAAGAAAGAAAGAAAGAAAGAAAGAAAGAAAAAAAAAAAAGGAAAAAATCAAGCCTGACACAAATTGCTTCCCGTTTCGTATTTTTCAATTCTCGAGTATCTTCTGCTGTGTCCTTTTATTTTGGTTTTTCTTTCTGGTTGCTACACAATATGAATTCTCGCGAAAAATCGTGGTCAAAATACATACGATTCGTAAGAGAAAGGGAAAAAAAGAAAGAACAAGATGAAAGGAATAATTACGAGCGTAAGCTTACACATTCATACACATAACACACACACACATACACACACAGTAATATACATAGACAAAAACACACGTACGCACTGACACGAATGTGTGTTTTAAGAGAGATATACACGTGTGTCACTTATAGTACGACAGCAATGATTCACGCTAGTCTTTCTCTTTGTATCGTTTACGTCCTTTCATTTTCTTTCTCTTTATCTCTCTCTCTCTCTCTCTCTCTCTTTTTCTCTTGAACATTTACAAGGAATTCGAAGTCTAGTTTCTCTTATTTTTCTTCTTCCTAGAGAAACTTACACCCCCGAGCCATTACTGTCGGTGATATCGAGTGACTATATCATTTCCCTCCACCCCTACCTCTTTTCTCCATCTTTTTTTCCTTCTTTTTTCTTTAAACGTGGACGCATTTATGCATAAGAGAAAAAGAGAGAAAAAGAGAAAGAAAGAGAGAGAGAGAGAGAAAAAGAAATAAAGGTATTTTTAGACTATATGAACAAGCTTTTAGTTCGCTCGACGATTCAACATTTCAACGTTAATAATTACGACTGTATTTGCTGTTGAACAACAGAAGACTGAAAGCGAAAAAGAAGATAAAATTATGTCAAAGGTGTGGTAGTGGTGTAGGTAGGTATTGGGTTTGGTTGTAAAAAGGTGAAAAGAATGAAAAGAACGACAGGTCGGTAGGATGGGAATGAGAGATAAATATAGAGAGAAAACGAGAAAAGCCAGTTACTTTGTTTTTTCAGCTCATTTGCGCCTACGAGTTCAAATATTTTGTTCTCTTGGAAAGACGAGAGGTAATCTCTCTTTCCATCTCTCTTCCTTCTACCCTTCTCTCTTTTTTTCTTCTTCTTCTTCTTCTTCTTCTTCTTCTTCTTTCCTCTATCTTTTTTTGTGTCAAGTGACTCGCCACCCCAATCTTTTGATTGCTTTCAACGAAACTATAGCAGTAGGGACCCAAAAAAACTCAACAGAATGAACTTGAACCAAAGAGAACTGCTACTGAAGAAAGAAAAACGATGAAGAGATATGAGTAAAACTTAACAATTTAAATGACGTTTGTGCTTTAAATCAGTTGAGTCTGTGATATTGTTCTTTCTTTTTGTTATTATTATAATTGTATGTATTGTTTATTGTTTTGTTTCAATAAAATAGTTTTATTTTGTAGTATTATGAAAACACTAAATGTGTGAGCTTTTATCTCTGATCAATAATTCAAATTGTAATAATAGAGAATTAATTAAATAGAAATTTTACAACTGTATTCAGGATTATCACTCGTGTCGGTAGTTTTGCCTATTGCCAAGGGACAATTTTAGTTCCCTTATTTGATATCTAGATGGCGTTTATCAAAGATTGATTATTGATTATCGATAGTAGTCTATTGACGATTTAAATGTTTTTAATTTATCTTCTACCACTTGAACAATATTTACAGAAGAAATCTTCGAAATTGAATTGGTAAAATAAATGAGAAGTTAATTGTAATCAATTTAACATAAATTTTCTTCTTATTTTTATTTCCTTTTTTTTTTTTTTTTTTGAAAGACGTTCTTATCTTTGTATTTATTCGTTAAATTCGAATTGCATAGGGGAAAATGGGTGTTATCTGTAAAATTAAAATCATCTCTTGTTTTAACGACGTTCACCTTCACCTTCCTCGCATTAAACTCATGGATTTTATAGGGTCGTGTCACGTCGAGATAGGGTGTGAACACAAACACATGCAAAAACGTATACACACACATAGAGACACGCACGAAGTCACAGTCAAGGATAAAATGGTTTAGACGTTAAAAGATTATCACGTTAGAAATTTCTTGCTCGTTAAAACGCAAAGCTTGCACCGATTATCGTTTATCTTTTGCACTCTCTGCTAAATATTCTACGAACAATAGGTTCTTTTTTTTTTTTTTATATATATATAAATTTTAAATTATATTTTTATACCCTAACTTTTATCTGTTCATTTGAATAGGCGCATTAACGTACCGAATAAACAACGATCATCGTGAGAAAATAAACCGCTTGAGATGAAAAGTTCGCGCAGGATGAATTCTCAAGTTTTTAATATTCGCCAGGGTGAATGCGAACACTTGGCATAGTTATAAGTTTCGAAAGCTTGCAGGAAAATGAAGAAACTTACTTGTTTTATCGTCTCTACCTGTCCATTAAGAGGAAGAAGCTAATTTTATGTTGTTTAAAATATATATATATATATATACATTTATAACAAAATTCTTTTGAAAAATGTGAACAAAAATGTTTTTAATAAAGCGTGTAAAATATTCTTATTTATTTTAATTTTATTTCCAAAATAAAACTCATTAAAGTAATATAACATCGTAACATTCTTTTCACGCTATCTTCAACCAATATTTCGTTTTTAATTAAAAATATAAAATTAAATAAAAAAATAAAAAACATTAAACAAATTACTTCTCAACTATCACTCTTGTTAGAAGGGTTGCCTGTTATAAAGGGGCACACAATACACGGGTAATTAAAATAATACAATTGTAATATAATATTCTTCTAACATTATCTTCAAACTTTGTTCATTTTAAATTAGAAAATAAAAAATATTGTAAACTTCATGACTATGATCACCCTTGTTAAGAGTGTTGCCTATCGCAAGGAGCAAGTATACGTATTATTGAATTATTCATTAGCTGATATTAATGGTATTAAGAAATTATTTTGAAAATGATCGATGTTAGCTTACACCGAAGTAAAGCTTTTTGACTTTGACGTGATTGAAACTCTATAATGCATAGGAAAAAACATAAAATGGTCGGCACGTAGTTATTTAGGTATTACGCAAAACTTTCCATCCTAATTTTCCCTCTTTGGAATTTCCTTTTGGCATAGTTTTCGTTATATACCAAGGAAACTTCTACTTCTTGTTCTCTTGGATCAATCAAGAATCCTTTATTACAGTGTAGAATTTACTTGTGTATTTAGAGCTCTTTCTCTCTTTCTCTCATCAGTTATCTTCTCGCGTGTTGTTACGTAACATCGAAACACCCTCTCCCCTTCCCCGAGATTTTTTGAAGTGATGAAGAAGAAGCACGCGTGCGCTTGCACATTTTTCATCCAATAAGAAAGCCTTGACCTTTCAACTTAACTACACTCTCAGTCTTGTCAAATTATAGTTGATATTTAGGTGCATAGATAAACTTTTGTGATATTTAAACGATAATCGATTAAAATAATATTTTTTATCGTCCTTAATCTAATTTCTTTCTTTTTGTTTTTTTTTTAATAAATTTGGGGTTTTTTTTTTTTACTTTTGACTCAAATTAATGTCTTTCTATCTTTTTAATATAAAAAAAAAAAAAAAATAAAGATTACATAATTCTTCTAATGAATTATTCCAAATGTTTTTTTATTTCTTTATATTTGTAATTTGCAATCAAGATACGATTCAATTAACTAAATTTTCAATTTTGCTAAACGAAACATTTCGAGTCACGTCCAATCGTAGGAAAGCTATTCCAGAGGTTTGGTGATGAAAGTGGTGACGAGAAGGGAAGAGGATTGAAACGGCAGAGATAGTACTTGATATTTCAATTGGTTCGGACGTTTGTGTTTCGTTGAAATGACATCGATTGAATTTTCCTACTTTTTTTTTTCGAAAAAAAAAAAAACAATTTTATTTTTTATACCTATCTCTATTTCAACGTTACTTAATAGAAATCGGTTAAAAAGAATAGAAAAGAAAAAGCCATTAATCGATTGAAACTTCTACCGCTCTCTCTAGTTTTTTAATATCACCTATTCTGCTTAACACATGTAAGTACATTATGTTGCCAGAAACAATGGAACTTTAAAAATTGTAAAGAAAAAAGTAACCGAAGGAAGAAAGTTTCCTTGTAATTGTTCCTACTCGAGTCACTCTGTAAGCGAATTTTTCTTGAAGGTGAAACGAAGAGACGAAAAGAAGTAAAGTAAGTCGACCCCCTTGATCCACTTTTACTTCTAACACCTTTTTCTTCTTCTTCTTCTTCTTCATTCTCTTTTTTCTCAAATGTGTTATAGAGTTACAACTTCCTCATTGTTATAATTTTTCTTTTTTTTTCTCTTCGACTATTATATTCGCACATATCAAAACTAGTGTTAGTTGAAACTCATTATTATTATTATTATTATTATTACTGTATTATACGATATATATCGAACGTGAAATTATTTTGTGTGAATATTGACAGGTGTGAATATTTAGATTTAAAAAAAAAAAAACATGAAGAAATAATACTATTTTCAAATTTTTATCGGAAAACGTATCGAAATTGTCGCTGACGAGAGGGACGATGATAACAACAAAAAGACATGGAATGGTAGGAGACAGGGAGGGGTAGGAGGAACAGAGTAGGCCGTTGCGTGTTTTGAAATCTGGCGAACTTCACTTCGATAGCTATGAATTTTAATGAAATGTTTTCGCTTCGTTAACACTTTCAACCCCAGTGATCCGGAATTTGAACGGCAAGTAAAAATACATTTTACACGTAGGAAGAGGAGGAGGAGGAGGAGGAAGAAGAGGAGAAGGAGGAGAAGGAGGACCTTGTAATTGGAATGATCATCAGCTTACGATTTTACAAATAGTATTATATTAATTGTACTTTTTTTTTCTTTTTTTCTAATATACCTATAAATTTAATGAAAATCGATTATCGAAGAGAAACTTGAACGGTTTATGTCAAACAGTTTAGCGAGTTAACGAGAAAAAAAAAGCTTGTTTAATTCTATTAATAATTAAGTTCTTACGTAATTCAAAGTTGTTATATTAAATGTTTATTATATCTAAAATTATTTCTAGTTGCTATATATATATAAACGTTATTAAAGAGATACAACTAAGGTATATATCATTTGTAAAGAATATTTTCAAATATGCGAGCGTAATTTAAGGGATGATTTTAGTAAGATAAAAAATAAGGATATCGCGTATACGCAATATGATCCTGTTTCTGAATTATAAAGTGTTTTTGTCTTTCAGTAATTCGTATAACTTTACTGAGTGCTTAGGTACGAATGCATATGCCGTTTATCTTACGAGTAAGCTTTTTATCTCGCGTTATTATTCACGTAGAAAAATTCTAAATAATAGTTGATATTTGTTTTTTTTTTTTTTTTTTTCAAGAACGAGAGAAGATCTGTGATAAGATTTGTGAGATAACACAAGTGGTCACATTTAGAATAAAATAATAAAAAAAAAAAAAAAAACAAGAAGAGCTATGATTCAGAAGAGACAAGGTTATATCAAGGGTTTATGATTGCATGAATTTTCGTTTTTTATTTTAAATGAAACGATCCCTTAAGTTTCGTCCATATATTTGGAAAAAATCCCACAGAAATAAAAGTATGCATACGTGTATGCATAAATTTATGTATGTATGAACTTAGATAAGTTGATACGTGGAGTGCATATATATATATATATATATATATATATATATGTAGTTGGTAGTATAAAAAAGCTCTTCTTGAAGAGGATACACCATATGAACATAAAATATTAGAATAAGAAGCAACTAGTTCAAGGAACGTATGGGTCTAACGTAAATTCTTTCAAAAACTGGATATTGCAAAGTGGTTTTTTTACCATTTTAAAATCTTATCACGTTTCGGTTGTCAAATCTTGTTTGAAATTCTTCTCCAACGGAAAAAAAATATACTTGTGGAATAAAAAATTTTACTTCCTTACAGATCTTTAACTCCTTTACCAATTTTAAAATGAACTTCTTCTTCTTCTTTCCTTTCGCTAAGCACTCGAGCATATCTCGACGAATTTCTCGAAAAGAGTTAGAAATGAAAATTCAAATATAAAATGTGAAATTCTAATTGTTCGAATTAGAACGGTATAAGAAAAATGAAAAAAAAAAAAAAATTATGAATTATGAATTATTAATTAAACACAATTTGAAAAGATTTCACGATAATAAATCATACGATAAAATTTCAATTAATCAAACGGTTGATTTAAGCTAATTTAACGAAAGCAATTTCTAATATCGAGAATAGAAACATGTATCAGCGTTACAACGTTACACAACTGGACAATTTTGGAATGCACACCGCCGGTAGTTTCTCACGGACGAATAAACTGAAACTGTTAGAGAGAGACTAAATCGGGTAAATTTACTAGACTAAATGTAAATTAATTATCTATGCTCGAACAAGTTTCAATAAAACAGCTGCCAGAGATTTAGGTATTTATTTAAAAAAAAATTGTAAGTATGTATATCATCTTTATCGAATCAAATTGTCTAACCATATGATGATGTTTCCTGAATTTTAACATTACATACAAAAAATCAAGTAAAAATAATAATATAAAAACAAACTCGTTGATAGAATCTCCTCTTAGAGAATAAAAAAAAATTTGATTACTTTCAAATACAAATTTTCGATGATTGGTATGATAATTTTATGATTTGTACTACTTGATAAATCGATAATCCTTCGAAATATCTCAAAAATAAAGTAACAATGAAGAAAATAATATTAAAACGAGTTTTTGAGGATGGATCCTCTTAATATTCGATTATTTTTTATCGTAAAAGATAATATTTTAAGTGAATTTCAAAAGGATCTGCTTCAATAGCATCTATGTATATATATATATATCGCTGTATTAAATCGGATTACATTGCTTCTATCTCTTTTCAACATTCCCTCGTGTATTCTGTTCGAAACTATCCATCTTGTGGTCACCAAGTGTGTATTCTGCCTCTAGTACTGGTTCACTAGACATCTCGAGTTATTTCACGTACAAGACATGGAGATTCTCAAAATCTTTCGAGAACAAAGAGCTTTTCTCAGGAGTCTCTCTTTAACCTAACAGATAAAGCGAGAAAGAAGATATATATATATATTGATAGATAGATAGATAGATGGATAGAAAGAAAGATATTTATTGGATAGATATGAGAAAGTTATTTCGAATATGTCGAAATTTGAGATAAATGAAAAAGAAAATAGACAGTGTAATCTAGAAGAAGAAAAAAAAGAAACAAAAAAAAGAGAAAAAAAAATTAAATCTTCGATTTATCTTTGATTTTTGATTAAAATCATTAATTCAATTCGTTTGAAAAATATACTCGATAAAAATACTACGATTGAATTCGTCTATGAAGAAAAATAATATTCCATTGTTTCTATGACGTATATTTTTCATATTTAATACTTTGAAATGTCGAGCTTTATTATTTTATAAGCTTTTTCAAAAGATCGTTATTAATACTTATTAAATTGAACTTTCATTATCAACGATTTATATATGCATATATATATATATATATATATATATATATATATATATATACAATCTCTTTCTTTCTCTTCGTTATTCTTTTGTCTTTTGAAATTTATATAATAATAATAAAAATAATAAAGTTTATCAATTAATTTTCTTTAATAATGAAATAGCTTGCGTTGTAATCTTTTGCAAAAAATATGATGCATTAATAAATGAACTTTTTCTTTTATGCAATATCGAACTTACGTAAGATCACTCTTATCGATATTACTATACACATATACACGAGCGAACGATTGTACATACACACACACACACACACACACATAGATGGTCAAAGGGTAAAAAACGTTTATGAATATGCAGAGGATGAAAGAGAAAGAAAGAAAGAAAGAAAGAAAGAGAGAGAG
The DNA here is from genome assembly GCF_001465965.1 of Polistes dominula. The sequence continues at coordinate 2,310,909 of NW_015148970.1, forward strand.
AGAGAAAGAGAGAAAGATGAAAAATCTATTTTTTTCTATCTTCTGGCTTTCGCTCAGCTCAGCTTGCATAAAAGAAAAAAAAAAAGAAAAAAAAAAGAAGAAAATAACGAGAGAAAAAAATATAAAATTTTCAAAATAATATTACTCTAAAAGCCACGCGAAAGCTCTGCGGTACTTTAACGAAAAGCTCATGCGAGTAAAGTGCTGGCAAAAAAAAAAATAAAAAAAAGAAAATTCAACATTATTTTCCCTTTAACGAAGGATATCGAAAGGAGATTACGATAGATCGACTTTATCCGTAGAACAAGAATCGAATGATTGAGTCTACGTCTTAACGTGAGAGTGAAAAATCACTCTTCCTTTTCATCTATTGAAATTTGAATCGAGATTAGAAACCATTGTTTTGTTTCTATCTTTTGCCATTTCTCTTTATCATGAGAAAAACAACGACGTTTATTTCGTCAATTCGTTTCAAATTATAGTAATAATATTAATAATTATAATAATAGCTAATAATCAATTACAATCATTTAATTATCGCGAATAATCCTCAATGTAACTTTTGTTATTAATATGAATAGGAAAATATTTAAAAAAAAAAACATACTAATTGGCAAATATAATAATTAAAATAATGTTACTATTATTATTTGTTAATTATTCTAATACGAGATAATAATAATAATGATTTTTATATTATTATTTTTATTTATTTTATTTAGTATTAATATATAATTATATATATATATATATATATATATATAT
>NW_015148970.1:2311688-2372949 GCF_001465965.1 Polistes dominula
TAATAATTAATTATATTATTAATTTATTATATAATAATTATTATATATATTTTTTAATTTATAATAATAATTATTGTTATTATTCTATAATATTATTCGTATATACATTTTTGAGAGACTTTCATTTACAATTTAATACACTTTTAAGTGTATTTACGTATATTTTAGTTATGTATGTAAATCAAATAGAAATTATAATAAATGTCGTTGAAGTTAATGATTAATATTAACTTCTTTTTAGATTTTTTTTTATTCTTACGATAACGTTACTTCTTTATCACAAATTTACATACGTTTGAATTAAAATACCTACACATATGAATACAAATATATATATATATATATATATATATATATATTTACACATATGGTATACAACTCGTATGCACCTTCGTGATAAGCTCTGACAGTTATATTCGAATCATTTGAAATTCATTAATTATATTCTCGTATAACTAAAAGGTTAAAGGTCTGACGGCTGTGTGATAAGACGACGTTTTCCAACGCTATTTAAATTTAACTTTTAATTACCAACCTGAGTACACATACTCCTTCCACCATTTTTTGTCTTTTTTTCTGTTTCATATTAATATGTCAAACTTATTTTGTTATTAGAAAATTCAACAATTAATTATTTGAACGCATTTGCTTTTAAACGATGTTCGTAATAATTTTCGTCAAAATTCAAATGATTATATTTTTTATTATTACATTTTTGTTTCTTAACAATTGATATCATAAAAACTTTGAAGAATGTAAGTTTAATTAATAAGATATAATAATGAGAGAAATATCTTTAATAAAGTATTGAGAAATTTCGAGATTTGTTAATTACAAAAAATAAAATACTAAAGAAAAGAGAAATAAAGAAAGAGAATAGTATTACGCGAGTAATCGAAAGATACGCTTATCGATCGACCATGTTTAACTAATTCCCAACAGATGTTACGTTTAAAATGAGATATTCTCTAAGGTAATTTATGATTCTCTAATTTGTCAGATGTAACACGTTAATCATTGATATTTTATACAATTATGATGAAAAAAGATAGAAAGAAAGAGAAAGAAAGAGAGAGAGAGAATGGGAGTATCATTTTGCGATTATCTCATTCCCGATATAATTAACTCATTAATGTAATATCTTAAGAAAGAAGATAAAGGAAAAGAAAAAAAAATCTTATTAAAACGTGATGATGTTCTGTTCTTGGAGAGAAACGAACGAACGAACGAACAAACCTGTGTCTACGAAGAAAAAGATGAGAGAAAAAAAAAGACAAGACTCAAGGGTATATATATGAAATATGTAAAGCAAGTTATGTCGCATTATGATGGTTATAGCGTATTATCGTAGAAACTATACAAAAGAATGGGAAATAGGAAAACGGGAAGTTAGATATCGATTTTCCTATCTTTTTCATGATATTCCGTTATTTTTGTCGTTAAAAACGAGGTCGTACTGCTGCTTGCTTCTACGTGGTCTACCTACGTGGAAAAAGTAAAAAAAAAAAAGAAAAAAAAAAACAATAAAACATAAAATATCACCACCGGAAATAATATGTCTACGATCAGATTTATAATGTAAGAAAGAAGACAGAAAAAGAAGCAACAACAACAACAACAACAACAACAAAAATGTATCATATAGAAAGTAGGAGAGCAAAATTTGTTTTACGCATGAGTTGTGTGATTTACAAATCGATCATTCTTTTTCATTATACTTTTTACTGTTCATTGAATATACTGAATCGATGAAAATCGATTGTAATACTGAATGGTATAACGTATACTATACTCTTATGTTATTTTTAATCAAATTTTATCTGTGTGATATAATTTATATTTTTATTTATGACTTATAATTAGAAAATTTCTGTATTATTTTCTTATCCATCATTAGGTGGAAACATTTTTCACTATTATTATTATTATTATTATTATTATTATTATTATTATTATTATTGAGAATTATTGATCCGTCAAATTAATAAAAAAAAAAAAAAAAAATACATTACAACGGTTGTAAAAATAAAGTTATATTTTTCATATTAAAATAATTATTTTTATTCATAATCAACATAATACAAATAAATAAAATATTTATATGATATCAATCATATGTGCAAAAAATAATATTGCTATATATATATATATATATTTACTATTCAATTAGTTTCATTATAAAAAATTGGCTTTGAAAAATTATAAATCTTTCTCTTTTATTCTCTTTTTATTCATTTTTCTCGTTCATTGAATACAACAAACATAAAAGACCGATTACGATATTAAAAGTCGTGCATATTCGTAGAACGGTGTTTGAGCTCGATTAGGTTTTAGGTAGATCGAGCGTGTTCGTGCGTAAAATCGTTAAATAAAAATAGCGAGCCAATCTATGTGTCGTGTATATGTGTACGTGCGTGTGTCATTTCTCTTGATACCCCGTTCAGTACGAGCTTTGCAAAAATTGTTTGGCTTGTTTTAAAACTGCAATTTTATTTTATTTTATTTTTTTTTTTTTTTTTTTTACTAAGCCATTCGACGATAGTTAAAAACACGCAAACAATTTTCAAACACGCGAACAAACTCTGTTTTCAATTTGTTCCACTTAACACGAATAATAAGCTCTCTTATGACAGTTAGAAATTTTTTTTTTTTTTTATTTATCTATAAAAAAAATTCGAATGAATACCGAGAGACAAAAATTAAAAAAAAAAAAAAATCCGAGATAGAATGAACAGAGAATTTTTCCATCATTTTCTCTCAATTATTTATTTACTTATTTAATTATTACAAGAAATATAACGTAAGGAATATATAAATAATTGCAAAGTATTAAAAAATATTAAATAAATATTATTTGGAAATGCATTTATTATTCGAATCACAGTAAGCTTGAAACAATATCGTTGAATATACAAAAATAAATATAAAAACCGAATACATTAAGAAGATTTAATTAATTTGAAAAAAAAAAAATGAAATGGGTTAAAGGGAGATAAGTAATCGAATAAAAATTGTTGAATTTCTACATTTTGTATTGATTTTGTATGAATTTATTTTGAAAAAGGGCAGACAAAAAAAGAAAATAAAAATATAAAATAACGTAATAAATAAAGTGCTAATTTTTAGATATGGTAATAATTTTCAACGATGGTATTGAAAGAAATAGAAAAGATTGATTATAAACGTATTAAAAAATTGAAAGGGAAAGAGAAAGAGAGTGAAAGACAGAGAGAGAGAGAGAGAGAGAGAGAGAGAGAGAGAGAAAAGAAGATGGAGGAAGATAATCGATTAAAAAAATAAATGTATCGTCAGCTGGATACATACATACGTGGATATGCAAAAAAGTGGCATTGTATGCAGCAGCAGCAGTAGAAGCAGGTTTGGTACTATTGAAAAATTAAACGTTTCGATTGTTCAAAATTTTCTTGTCAAAGGTAAATGAGAAAGAATGAGAAAGAGAATGTCTCTTTTCTCTTTCTCTTTTTTTTATTCTTTTTCTTTCTATCTGTACGTTCATCCCTTTTATTCGTCCATTCGTTTGGTTTAGCAACGTGTTATCGTTCGATATTATCGTCCAATTGCAAGATTAAATGTCGAGATAACGAGTCTCGAAAGGTAACAGTGATAAACATCACTTCTACGCGTTTAAATATTCATGCATGTGTGTTTACGTGTGTTTTCTGTCCGTTTGTATTTGAATTTAAAACCCTAGAAATGTACTTTTTGGTATCATCGTTATATAGAAATACAGAAGGGTTTAGTTTAAATATATTTATATTTGTATGTTTATTTTTTTTTTTTTTTTGAAACATCAAACACACACACACACACAGCAAAATTGATTTCATTCGATCGATTGTATTTTTTCTACAAACGTTTATTCACATTTATTTAGTTATAGATAACATTTGGATAATGGTGTATCATTGTTTTCTTTCTTTTTTCTTTTTTCTTTTTTTTTTTATTTATAATTGTATATTTTTCGTTACTGTTTAAATATTTCAATCATGCACTCTACGAAAATTATTATTTGTTAATCATGCATGTAAATGTATATAATTATTTTGCTACATTTTTCATTATCAAACAAATATTTTCGTTTGATAAATAAATAAATAAATAAATAAATAAAAAAAGAAATAATATTAGTTCGCGTTTCAAGAAGTTTGTACTTTTAAAGCGTGTAGAAAATTGAAGAAATTTTCGTGAGTTGACATTTTCTACAATATAACTCGTCGGAATTTAATAGAGAATAGATTGACCTTTGCTATGTGTGTTATTTTAATATAAAAGTTTTCTAGGAAAAAACAAGTGTCAGGAAAGAAAGTTAACAAATTTCGCGCTAACATTCCCGATTACATGGGAGCGATCTCTTGTTAACCGACACTTCATTTGAGTTGTAAAATTGGCAAAAGAAAAAAAAACACAAGGAGAGAAGAAGAAGGAAGAAGAAAAATAATATAAAAAAAAAAAAAAAATAAAAGAGATGAAAGATAAGAGAAGAAAGGGAAAAGGCAATTAAATGGAGCTGGAAAAGGGGTCGTTGTTGAAAGGTCATGATAAGTGTTAAGCCAATTTTCATTACAAAGAAAGATCCACGTTTTTCGAGTCTCCTCTCGATATAATTTCGGTGTTAAGAATCGTTTTTAAATTTTCCTTTTTATCTTACACCTACAATTAATCGGCAAAATTATTAAAAAAAATGAAACCTTCAACAAAAAAAAAAACCAAGCTTCGAGATGTGAATATATAGAAAAAATTGAATTGAAATACAGCGCCATCTTTACAGAACCTAAATAACCCCTTAAACAAAAATCTTTAAATTAGTAATAAAAAATAATTTAAAAAATGTGCTAAGTTGGAAAAAATCACTAAGTGAAATAAAATAAATTTCATTAAGATATGTTGAGTAGTTTCGAAATGATTAGTGGACAAACATATTGTGACACTGAATTTTTTTTTTATATAAAATTTAATTAATTAATTAATTAATTAATTAATATATAGAATGAAATTATATATAAAATTTTATTAATTAATTAATTATTTTTGTTTTATCGGTTTCAAATTCTTCCGTTTCACAATTTTCAAATCATCCTGATTCTACAGAAATTTTCACATCAAAAAGAAAAAACAAGAAATTCTAATAATCTACTATATATACAAGATTAACTATCAAAAATTCGTGTTTCAAATAATTTCGTTCTCTATCTCCTTGAGAGATAATAAAAATGAAACAATTTGTTTAAAAGATTTTGCCGACGATGATACTTCAATATTTATAACATAAAATCAAATTTCATTTTTCTCTATTTCCCCTTTGTTTTTTTTTTCTCTTTTTTTCTTTTTTTCTTTTTCATTTCAAAATAAAAACTCTATATCTCGGCATTGTTCAAGTAATGTTAAATATTAAAACGCGTATCCCGATTGGCAAATGTACACTGGTATAAATAATAAAATCAGCAGGCTGAGATTGAACTTTCTTCTTTGTACTTCTTTGAATAGTAAACTTTACGAGGGTCTCATTTGTTCTTGGTAATCCTCCCAGAGCAAAAAAAAAAAAAAAAGGGAGAGAGAATGAGAAAGAGTGAATATTACGTTAAAAACTAATCCCTTTCCTCGTTGGTGGGACCGTACTCGAACTCGTTTCGAACTCGGAGAAACCATAGAGCCGTAAATACAAACAAGGAAAGCAATTCTCCGAGCAAACAGACGAAGGAAGACGACAAATTTCTCATCCTATTATTACAAGGATATGATACGATTTTATGATTTATATATTCACCCTTACTAACACTCCTTTCTTCCCCTATCATGGGCCATTAATATGATCTTTTTATTAATAATGTTATCATCATCCCTATTATTATTATTATTATTATTTATAGATTTCTTTTCTTTTGATTTTTCTCACGCGAATGACAAATATTTATTGAATAAGCTTATATTAGGTCGAGTAATAAGTAACTTCCGATGCGACTATGTAAAATCTATTTTTCGTATTTACCTATTATAAATCACTGAAACAAACGGATTTTCGATATCACTGTATAGATGAGAATTCAGTTAGCCTTCTGTCAACTTTTTTATGTAGTCAATGTTACATTTAATCGTTTTTCTTAACCACTGTACTGGATAGTAAAAAGTGCATATTCGACATGTAATGTTTTAGGAATTGAAACAAGGCAATAGCACTAAAGTGGCAGCTGAAAAAATATGCAGCGTATACGGTGCAGGATTGATAATTGATAGAGCAGTCAGAAATTGGTTTGTAAAATTCCGTTCTGGAGATACGATCTTAAAAGATGAACCAAGTGCAGGATGTCTGTTTAACTTTGACGAACCTTTTAAAGGTAATATTGCAGCAAAATCCAATAGATACGTTGAACAATTGCAAAGAGTGCAAAAATGAACTTCATGAAAGGTGTCTTGCACTTATCAGTCGCAGAAACACCATTCTTTGTCTCATAAAAAAACGAAAGTTATTTATGACTCGACCTAATATTTTATTTATATTCACATTTATTTCGAATATTATTTAAATCAAAACTCTCAAATCATTTCTAATTGTATTAATAATAATATGTATATATGTATTCTTTTTCTTCTATAATTTATACACAGGATATACCATAAGTGTAAATTATTTTCATCAAAGTTATGATTATCTTACATTTTGTTCTTTGATATTTTACAAACTTATGTGACACCCGATATCCTTGTTTATGAGTAAATTCACCAGGGATAATTAATGTTAATTATAAGAAGCTCCGATTGATTGTTCCATTTTTATCGTATCATGTATTCATATGAAATAATTCAATACATTCAATATATGTATATATTAGTCTTAAGAAATCAAAAAATAAAGCAACAAAAACCACATAGAAATAGATATATCGATCGTTTTTACGAAAGTTCCGTTGCTCGTACGGTAAAGTTTACTCCCAAGGACTTTCGAATTGTATAAATTTCAAACAATATACTCCTAGGACTATTATTTATATATATATATACAAATATGCATAAACTGATATCGTTCTAATTTCAATTGAAATGCTATCACAAAATAATCATTTCCATTATCTAATTCTATAGTTCGTAAAACGATATCATTTAAATAATTTTTCTTCGCGAACGTAAGAATAGATTATACACACTATTAACATATAAATAAAATTAATTAATTAATACCATCTTAATATCTGCAAGAAAACAAAAAATATTCATTACCAAATCGAAAGAAAAAGAAAAAAAAAGAATTCCAAGAATTAAGAAAATTAAAAGAAGAAAAAAAAAAGTAATGTTCAAATATCTAAACGAGAACTTTAAAAAGCACGTTTCAAAGAGTAGCCTTTTTATTAATTTAAACTTTGACCTTTTATTTCATTTTCAAATCCCATTCGTGACTAGACATCCTAGATCATATACATACGCTATTACACGAACATAAAATAAAGACAATAGAGATCAAAAGATTTAGTTAGAAAAAAAAAGAAAAAAAGATATAAAAATCCACAATAAATGGATAACAGTTTAAGCTTACCTGATGTGACTCAAATGTGAGAAGATGATATGCGTGTGGGTGTAAGAGAAAGAGACAGAAAGATAGACAAATAGAAAGACAGAGAATAAGAGTGAGAGAAAGAGAAAGAGAGAGAGAGAGAGAGAGAAGCAGTCCAAAGTGATATGTCACCTGTACACCTTAACCGCACCTGATCCGATATGAGACTGACGAATAGCAGATACCCCCTCTCCCCTTTTATAAGCGGGCTGGCTTACAACCCCTGCGCGCGAGTACCATCACGCAGCTTCTATCTTTCCCACCCACCCTCCTCCAATCTACCTTTTCTTCTTTCCCCCTTTCAGTCCCCCTCTCCCCATCAAACACCCTTCCCCTTCCTCCTCCCTCTTCTCTCATCCTCCTCTCACTATATCTCACACACATCGCAATACACACATCAGCACGCGAAGCTTCTTCTACCACCCTCTAACCCAACCCCACTCTATCTCTGTCTTTTCTTTTTTTCTCATTTTGTCGAGTTCGACCTCGGAGAAATGTTAACAATAATAAGAGAAGAAAAAAAAAAAAAGAAGACAAGGAAGAAGAAGAAGAAGGATAAAAAGTAAGGAAAAAACGAAAAAAAATAAGAAAGAATCTCCTCCAATTGCCTTGGACTTTACCGACATTTTTTTTTTGTTCTTGTTCTCTCTTTCTTCTTCTTCTCTTTATTTGACATAAACAACACGTGAGATATTTTCTTGACAATTTCTAAATCGAATTGAACAATATGGACAGGTATGAATTTTTTATGTGTACGGTTAAAATGTATATGTATATATATATATATTAGGGGAGAATAAGATTTTCTTTAAATTGATCGAACGCGTTGAATACGGAAATTTATATTTTGCAATTATTTTTATGTTTCGTTATGTTATAACGCGATATCGTATTAAAATTATAATAGCTCAACTCGATGTAAAAATTATTCGGTACAACGTATTTAATAACATATTTTGTGAAAGAAAATAAACAGAATAAAATGATAAATGTTAGAGACGTACGTGCGGTAAATGTATAAAATTTGTTTTAATTACAAATTAATTCAAAAAAGAAAGACAAATAGAAAAAAAAAAAAAATAAGACAAAAGATGACATACCAACGAGCAGTCAATCGTGTCAATATGCGTTATTTTGTTCTATCACGAATAAAACTTCGATATTGTTTTTATTATAACAATCATTTCAAAAAAAAAAAAAAAATAAATAAAAAGATTAATAATAAAAAAAATTAAACATTAATTAATACCTATTGAAAAGAGTTAACAAGTTTTACAAAACAGAAAGATCGATAATTATTTGAACAATTGCATTACCATGAAGTTTGCCTATAATGCAATAAGGATTAAAGAAAATGAGACTATAACAGACGATGGTTCGATGTTCGAAGATAGTTGTTGGTTGAGTTTTAACCACGATACCTCTAAATGGTTTCCATATAAAAACCTTTTACCGTAGTTCTCCTTGAAAATTTGATTAATTCTCGCTTAGGAGAGATAACTTTCGTTATGTTTTTTAACGGATAGGAGGGGGAAGGGGGCGGATGAGGGGGAGGGGGAGGGGGAGGAAAGGTAAAACAAAAAAGGGAAAAGGGAAGAAGAAAAAGAAGAAGAAGAAGAAGAAAAAAATGGACACGAAGCTTATGTATTATAGACACACTACACAGCCATTACGGATCATGTCGGTCAGCTTTTAACGGTGACTCGATACCATCGTACGATGTAAAAGTACCAGACATTTTTATGGAATACAAATTTTATCCGCACGCTATGAGATCTTTCTTTTTTTTCTTCTTTTTTTTTTTTTTTCTTTTAACGAAAAGTCTAAAAGACTAATATAAATTAAAAAGTAATATGTTATGGGTGTATGTGCGATAGATTGACAAATTGTGAGATTAAACATGGAAACAAATTAATTGTTGTTTTCTGTCATATTTGCTTTTATTTGTCGACACACGGTATAAATAATTTAAAATCAAAGAAAAAAAAGAAAAATCCACTCAAAACTTTTCCACCCTCGTATATATTAGATCGAGTCATAAATAACTTCCGTTTTTTTTATAAGACAAACAATGGTGTTTCTGTCACTAATAAGTGCTGGACACTTTTCATGGAGTTTTTTTTTTTTTGCACTCTTTGTATCTGTTGGACGTATCTATTGAATTTTGCTCCAATATTACCTTTAAAAGGTTCGTCAAAGTTGGACAGACGTCCTACACTCGGTTTGTCTTTTAAGGTCGTATCTCCATAATGGAATTTTACAAACCAATTTTTGACTGCCCTATCAGTTATCAGTCCTGTATCGTATACGCTGTATATTTTTTCAGTTGCCACTTTAATGCTATTGCCTTGTTTTAATTCTTAAAGCATTACATGTCGAATATGCTTTTTACTATCCATTACAGTGGTTTAGAAAAACGGTTAAAATGTAACATTGACTACATAAAAAAGTTGACAGAAGACTAACTGAATCCTCATCTATATAGTGATATCAAAAATCCGTTTGTTTCGGTGACTTATAATAGGTAAATACGAAAAATAGATTCTACATAATCGCATCGGAAATTACTTATTACTCGACCTAATAATTTAATTTTTGATATTTAAAAATATCCAACTTTTAATGTGAAGTTTCATTAAAATTAATATAAGCATGGATAATAAACTACTGACCATGAGAGTTAAATCATATGAAAGGTTAATCAACTCGAATGATTAAAATTTGAAAACATCTGTACAAATCTAGAAATATGTCTGTGTGTGTGTGTGTAAAGTAGATTAAACATCTTTCGCATCGATTAATTCCGATATAATAAATAATATTATGAAAATATTACAATAAAATTTTACAAAATTCTGTTATCGAATAATTGCAGTATTAATCGATAGTAATGAAATTTCTGTTTGATGGAGAAACAAACATGTACAATGTGCATATAACAAAACCTAAATGAGAACGAATAATTCGTGTATCCTCTTGAAATTATGAAAGAAGAGAATTAATGCATATATTAACTAATTTGATAAGAAGAAACAATGATAATATAATATAACAAGAATAAACAATGAGATAAGTATTGTGTTTGCTTGATGAGCCACAAAAGTTCAATGATGTACTCCAAATTATGTTTATATGTACATACTATATATTAAATACACACGCACGTACATTCTATGTATTGTATAACCATATACATATAGATTTTACGATTGTATACTCGATGGTTGTTAAGCGAAATGTTATTGGCTATTCTGTGGTTAAGTTCAACCCCTTCTGTTCGTCATCAAATACATATATAGATGAAGGGATGGGAAAGGGTTAGAGGGAGTACGAGGAAGAGGCATGGAATTTCTGGCTACCGAGTTCCTCAAATTTCTCACTGAATTTAGGAGTGTAAAGAAGGAGATGGCGTGTGGTATCTTCTGTATACGTTCTATGAATGCTTAGTATAGTTTTCTTCGAGAAAGGTGAGGGTTCACATTTTGTATAAATAAATATACATATATACTTGAAATATCTAGCAAGTAATGCGTTTCACTTTGCAAAGATATTGCTTCGTTCCTCATTCGGAGAAAATATAGTTACAGCTATTCTTTTCAACTTTATTTCTGTCAAAGAAGAAATACAATTTGTATACAAAACGAATAGCTTAGCCATGCTTCAAACATTGTGGTATTATTAAAAATTTTCTTCTTTTTCTTGGTTTTTTTTTTGTTTTTGTTTCCTTTACATCGGACCGTAATTATAAAGCCATATAATTGTTCGTTTCAAGTTTTCCAGTAAAATTTTCATTCGTTGTCTTTTCAAATTCTTATTGTCAAAGTAAGAAGGTGAAGCATCAAACGAAAGTGGTTGGTCTCAGTACGATAATTACGCTCCAATTTGCTTACACTTGATACTCTCTCACTAAGTGCTGTATTCGCGAAGGAAAGTTGCGGCAAATTGTTAGTATGTACATGGTGTAAGAACGAACGTTACCTCTGGGAGCCATTTCAGGAAAACTGAGAGAGAAGAGAAGGGTACAGGCTCGAAAATAGCAGAACTAAAATCGGTTTGGTTAGAGGAACTTGACTTGGGTTAAATTTATGGCAAATGAATTTGAACCGAAAAGTGTGACGTATCGCGTGTTAGTTCTAACAAGAGTTTCTAAACGAATTTTACGTAGTTAGACAAATATTATTATTGCGGATATATAGTTCTTACTTTTCATTTTCGATCTTATACATTTGATTTTAATTCAAAGTTTAACTTCCGAAGAAAAAGAGAAAGAGAAAGTTTGTAAAATCTTCATTGTGATTTCATCTACTTTAGCAAATTTTCAAAAGTAAACAAAAAGGATAACGCGAACCAAACGAGATTTTGTTTCGTCGGGATAAAACTGAGGGAAGAAAGCAAGTGTGGCTAATTATAATGGAAAAAGATTCTGTATGCAGATCGTAAGAGTAAAAAATAAAAAGATAAAGAAGAAACATTGTTTCGCTGCAATCTAGTTATGTCAATATATTGGTAAAAATTTGGTCGATGCTTGGAAAGTTCGAGCGCGCCTGAATGTATGCTACCATCTACTAAAAATACACCTCTATTTATCGGTTCGTATTAGTCGAGGGGTTTGTTTAGTCAATAGTCGGTAAGGTAGAAAATGAATTTGTGATCATTTTTATCGACGACATTATTCGATACTATCACGTTCTACTTTACCTTAGATCGGTACTGCATTTTATATTTTTTATTCACAATTTGTGCACAGAAAAACATTATTATTATAATAATATAATAATGATAAAATTATATCATAAAACCTTTAATCATTTTACTGTTTGCATTTAATTTTGATAAATTAAAATCTGTATCCAAGATAACCTAAATAACTTATCTCGCGTAGTATTTCCTCATTGTATATCTTTAAAAGAAATGTACAAAACGAAGATAAGTCATGTACGAATTAGTTTCTTTGTGTCATTTATTAAATGATTATTTATATATTTAGATGAAAAATGAGATGTCGATTGGAAATGAAAATATATTTGAGTAGGAGAACGGTAAAAGTATGTCTATCGATGCATCAATGTCCTTATCCTTTGACAAATACTTATATCATTTTTAACTTGTTTCCACTTTTTCTTATTACGTTACTAAAAAATATATATTACTTGATACACACGTATTTTACACAACATTTTATTACAGTCGTTATAATTTTGATCAATAAAAAAGATATTAAAAAATGACGTAAGAACAGAAGAATAAACTAAAAGTTCGAATGATTTACCAATAAAAGTACAAAACTGGAATTTAATGAACTTGAACAAGCTGTTATATACGATTAAATAGATCAAAGGAAGAATCCTTTATTTCATGAGACACGCGATTAGATTATCGATCATAGTATTTTTTCGCTTTTCTCAATAAATTCGAATTTAAGATCTAAACTCCATGAAAGATTTATATTCCTCGAGCACACACATATACACAATACACTTATTTTCTCTTTTCTCTAATATACACCGGCACGTTCCAATATGCCACACCTCCGTTTGTTCAAACATAGGAGTGGTCTAAAGTCGTCTCTTTCCTCGATCCCGAGGCTTCCCTCGAGCTTTTGTTTGTCTCATAAAAATCCTACTCCGATCGAATGTCCTTCGGCAATTGAATTTAGGTGTATACACACACATATATGCATATATATATATATATATAAATATAGAAAAAGAGTTACAAAACAATGTTACCGGCCATTTTCAAATGAAATAACTATTTCTAAAATGAATAAATGATTCGGAAAACCATACTATTACGATGAAAAAATAACAAAATTACGAAAAAGAATATTTTTTAAAATTGTTTCCCAAATACAAATATCTATGTATTGTATAAATTGATATTCTATCAATATTTCAATACTTTCATTGGATTGTTATATAAATGTTTGATAAAAAGATTGATTAAAATTCTCATTTTGAATGATTAATATCGGCTACCTTTAAAAATCATTATTCTTATTTAAATATAATCAAAAATCATTATACTTTATTGAGTTAAAAAAAAAAAAGGAAAAAAAAAACTAATTGAAAAACTTAATAATAATTTATAAAAAGCATACGCTCGCATGAAACAAAGCAAAAATAAATTTTTTAAATCCAACTGACAATAATATAAGATTACAATTAATCTCGATGTTTATGAAATCGTATCTGCTTAGTGACTTCTGAGAAATACAATAAACGAAATATATAACACACACACACACACACAAACCCACGCAGGATATTTTTATTCAGGTATATAATCGTGAAAGATCGGCTTGTTTTGTATTCAGAACATTTGCATTACCATCGAGTTCGCTGATATACGAAAGTAAATCCATGCACACGAATATACAAACACATACACACACACACACACACACACACTTAAACGTTCTCAATCGTGCGAAAGTCTATGGAAATGAAAATTTATTTTCAGATAATTTGACGTTGATCCTCAACGTTGATTACGTAAATTTATAGATCAATTTATGTTGTTACAAACACAAAAGAAGAAAATAATTCCTTTGTTTCCACCAACAGGGTTGATTTTTGAGTAAAACTAGAAAGATATATATATATATATATATATATATATATATATATATATATATATAAGAAAAAAATGAATAAATAAAAATTAAAAATAACGCGATTGAAAACAAATGGATAAATAAGAGACGTAGAATAAAATTACAATAATTTAAATTGTATTTGACTTTAGACCGTCTGCTCGCTAGGCATTCGTTTATTGATCTACCAACTGGTGGCACTAGCCGGTAACACTTCTGAATCTCCAGTGGTTCAGGGTGAACGTCCTTTAACCCCTGACCCTTCACTTTACTTATTGTCAGACCGAGTCCGTTGATCGATCATTCGATCTTTTTGATCCTTGTCATGTGATATATATATATATATATATATATATATATATGTCGGATAAAACCGAGTGTGTCTCTTTCTTCGTGTGTGCGTGTGTTTGTGTGTGTGTGTATGGGTGTCTCTCTATTAAAGTCGATTATTAACTCAAAGGGTATATGAGAAGTAAAGTTAATTAAATTGATATAATAAAAAAAAATAAAACAAAAAAAAAATAGAAATTCCAAAGAAAATTTATTTTTTTTTTTTATTTTTTTTCAAAAAAGATTATAGGGATTATGTACCTAAGTTATTTCAAAATTATAATCTATTAGTTAGATATTCTTTAACAGATGTGACAAAATGATGATATTAGTATGTAAAGTGAGAAAAAACATGTTATACATCTTTTATTTTCATTTATTTCTTTTATTTAAATAATAAATTATGATTAAACGAATACCTGATTTCAGCTTTGTTTTATTAAATTGTATAAATATATGTATGTTTACTTCATTTGATGCTATGCATTTGATTAGCATTACATTATGGAATATAATTAATTCCGAAAGAACACATCTATACAATCCAATGTGTCTGTTACACATTTATGTACTCGCAAAATATACACATATCTATATAACTGAATATATTAATTACAATGGAAATATGTAGCAAGTTCTTCATGTTAGTGTAAAACTAAAATAGATTCAACTTAGTGACTAGAAGAGCCAGGACAACTGGGATAACTTTTCATTCTATTCTATGATATAACCTTCGTCTCTCTTACCTTCATCCTCCTATCTCTCTCTCTCTCTCTCTCGCTATCTCTCTATTTCTATACTCCTTTCTTGCTGTACTAATAGGTTTACCGTGTTCTCAATTTTATTGGAAAAGGCTATTAAGTAAACCGATTAGAATTCAATTGATAGAACAAAATTTTATTTAATATTTCCTAATGTAATCAAATAATAAAAAAAAAAAAAAAAAAAATTATTTGATCTACTCTTTAACGAATATATTGTTAAATAAAAATAAAAAATAAAAATAAAATACACTTCTAATTCGGTTTCTATAAAGAAACGTTAAAGCGTGGATTAAAATGATCGAAAGAAAAAAAGTTAAGACGATATTTTTGATTGATTTTACATTAAAAAAAAAGAAAAAAATACAATTAGAGAGCGAAAAGAAAATAAGGGGGGAAAAAGTAAAATAAAGAAAAAAAAAGAAAACGCGAAAATTATTCGATCAAATGAAGACGAGAGAAAAATATTTTTTTTTTTACGAAGAAAACGAATTTGCTATTCTTATCCGACGATATTTTAAGATAGACAGAATTGATAAAGCTTCAAACGCAGACGCTTTGAGCGATTCGTCTATCGATCCATCGAAGAGAAGGATAGAAGATGAAAAAAGAAAGAAAAGAAATGAGACTGTATAAGAGACAGAGAGTAAGAGAAAGAGAGAGAGAGAGAGTGAGAGAGAGAAAGGTATACCTTTGCAACAGTTGCAACCACCTGACGATACTTATCCGTTGCAATTTCCAACTCGAGTGCAACACGTATTACTCAAATATTTTAAACTCTAACATAAGCTTTTTGCCATTCATTTTCATAATTGACATGTTTCTTTTTTTTTCTTTTTCTTTTTCTTTTTCTTTTTTTTCATGCTAAAATACTCGACATCACAAAATTATGGGCCCGTTTTCTTGCTTTCTCGTACATTTTTCTCTTGAATAAATTCAACACAATTTCTTCAATAAATATTTTCTAAAGTGAACTTCACTTTCTTTTTTTCTCTCTCTCTCTCTCTCTCTCTCTCTTTATTTTTATGTTTTTTTTTGTTTGTTTACTACGATACTTATGCGAATAAAAAAAATTATACGATGAATTTTATAGGAAAATGTCTATAAAGAAAAAGAATAAAAAAAAAGATTTGAAAAATTGTATTGTTTTAGGATAATGCTTGTTTGATTTTTTATTTGTTTATTAATTAATGAATGTTTAAATATACGTGTAAGTTGAATTTTATTTCAATGAAATAGAGAAGCTTGAGTTTTACTAGGTTACTTGTTATTTAATATTTGAATCGATAAAAAAAGGTGGCCTCTCTCGTAACGAGTTTCTTTTTGGATAGATTTCCGGTTATTTTTGACTTTGAGAATTCCGTAAAAAGCGGCATACTGGCACGTTATGACCGGATTCGTACACTTAGCAACGTATTTCATCGACGTCGCGATGGAGGTCATGAATGCACGCAATCCAAACGAGAAATACATATAATTGTATGCGTGCCAAACGATGCTATGCATGCTCACTCTTTATATTAATACATGTATAAATTGAAAGGATTGTATCCTTTTAATGTTAACCCTATGATCAAAGGATACTAATTTTCATTTTACTTTTCAAAGATCAATTAGATTATCAAAATGTTTTCCCTCAAGGTTATCCTGATCGAGTCGAATTAAAAACAAAATTATTTATTTATTTAACGTTTATATATTTCGAACGTGATTTCGAAATAATCGTGAATACGCGACGATTTATATTTTTATTAAATATTTTATTGTAATGTTTTTGTCGATTAAAAATTACAAAAAAAGAAAAGAACGAACGTTGTGTATAGTGTATTTTAAATGAAATTATTTCAATGAAAATATCACAAATATCTAAATAAAATTAATGAGAAATTGTGAAAATCATTTAAAATGATAGATATAGAATGATGATTAAAAAAAAAAAAAAGAAAAAAAAGAAATAGAAATAAAATATTAAAAGCACAAAATATTTGTTAAAGGCATAAGCAATATGTTTAAAATATGTATGAGTTAGGTAATATCGTAAACGTAATGTTACGTCTCAGGAAAGATAAATTGATATGGCTTTTTCCTAACTCAAGGAAAATTGCTGAGGACGTAGGAGACCGATCGATCGATTCGTCGTCGTTCTTGTTACCGAAACAAATCTCGCACGTACAGATTTGGCAGCTCTAGAATCTCGATATCCTCTCGCTAATTTAAATTCAGTACTATCGGTCCTTTGCCAAGACCATTTCATCCATTTGTCGTTGGGATCTCGTTAACGTATCGTCTTATTATTGATCACGTTTATATTTGCTCATTTTATTCGATATGAAATCAATTTTTCTCGTACGACAACAAACGCGTCAATAACAACATCAATAATATCCATCAAGAATATATTTAATTTAGTATAATTTTTTTTTTTAAATAGAAATAATTATAATAATAAATTATTATTTTATTATAGTATATATTATATGTTATATTATTATTATTATATATATATATACCGCCATCTGTTAGAATCTTATCGAACTAACAGAGATAATCATGACTCTTTGTTAATAAACAAATAATTTTTCAATAAAATAATATTGCGATTATAAATTGAGATATAAACTATTCTATCTTTTAAGTTGGATGAAACTGCATACAGTGTGCAAAATTTTATTCAAATCGGTTCAGTAGTTTAGAAGTTCATTGCGGACAAACAACGTGACACGTAATTTATATACATTAAGAAGATAAGATATATATATATTATAACAGTAATAATAATTATTATTATAACTAACATGAAAGATGTTCAAACGAATAAAAAGAAAAAAAAAAAAGTATGATGAGAAAAAACAATGTGAAAATGAAAATTTGTGCAAATGAAAAAAAAGTAAAAAAAAAAGGAAATCACGATGGAGAAAAGTGAACAAATCTTTTCGATAAAGCTAATACAGAATATATCGGTAGATTATCGATCCCCGTACAGTAAAAATAATGAAAGAGGAAGAAAAAGGGAGAAAGATGGAAAATAAATGAGTAGGTAACGTTGAAGCGCAAACAGTAGAACGTAAATAACCGTAAAAAGAGCTCGTTCGGGAATTTACTTGCTCGTACGATAACGTACATATGTTTTATAAATGCATCAGCCTCTTTTTCTCTTTCTCTCTCTCTCTATTTCTCTCCTTTCTAAAGTAATCGAAAGAAAAACTCTTCTCGTGAGTGTCCGTTCATGTATGTAAATGTTTATGTGTCTGTGAAGACAAGATTTATGGATAATGAGATTTATCGAATAAACATTCCCCATTGGTTTTTATTCCCTATCGAGGTTACTGTTTAAAACGTATACAAATTTCTTTTTTTGTTTTTTTCCTTCAATTTAGAACATTTTTCTAATCCTTCTCTATGCTGTTGTATATTTTTCTTGGTTTTTTGTTGTTCTTTATTTTTTTTTTTTTTGTATTCTTTTAAATTATAAATTTCAATGTACAATCGATTATTAGAAATGTTTAACAAATTGTCTTATTTTGTATATTATATAAAATACTATCATTTGATTGGAAATATTTTTAAAAATTTTTTCAATGATTTTATGTACAATTTAGAAATGAGAGATAATTACTGATATGTTTTAAACATTTTTAATCGCAAAGTAGCGTTTTAAGATAAATGATGTGTCTCATTAGAAAACTCTCCTATGTTTTAAACAATAGAATAAGTTAGAACGAGAGAAATAGAGAAAAGTTCGGAACTAAAGGAAGAAATCAGTAAGAAAGATAGAACTTTTCATTAGTTTAACTACCAATTTACTTATACTTAGCTTTGCATTTACAAGAAATCATTACTTATTCAAGGATACATGAATACTCTCAAAAGAGAATAGAAGAGACATTTAATGTTTCATGTGTGTGTTTGTGTGTGTGTGTGGTTCTTTTATAAAAGAATTAAAACTAAACGAGATACTAATTATTTCATCTTATTTAATTTTATTCAACCTGCGTACATTTGCACATGCTTGTAATAATAATCTTTAAAAAAAAAAAAGATCTATATTTTTTTTATCCACAAATTTGTATTATAAAAGAAGATCAAATTGTAATATTTTTTTATTATAGATCCACATATCCGTTATGATTTACATGAAAAAAAAAAGAAACTTCTTTTCCACTAGATCGAAGAAAAATGATACAATTTTGAATATTGAATCAACGTGAATGTCGTTAGGATTATTATTCTTTACAAGTTCGAGACTTGTAACGGGAGGATTTGATTTTCGAAGGAAACATCCTTATTCTATTCGGCATATCGAATAAAGTGTCTCTATCGGTTTTCAATCTGGAAGTGTAGTGCGATTACGTCGATAAATCGATATGCCGTTATGTATCTACACTAGGATAACTATTTCCACGAGAAAATTCCTGGATAAAAGTCATCCTAGCATAAAAACGTTTTATCTCTTCTACGTCTATCTACTATGTACAATATATATATATATATATATATAGATGGGTCTGTGAATGCATCTATATACTATTTAGATATTTACTATGTATATATGTATGTATTTACGTGCCGCTGGGTACATTCGACTGGGATCTTGAACGTCGGCAGGATTCGTTAAAGTTTACGAGTTCGAAGAACAGGATTTCGTCGATTCACCTAGACGTACCTTAGAACGATGTTTAAATCGAGTAAATGTCTCCGCAATCACCTTGTTCGCTTCTAACAACAACGTGTTATATAACCAACGTAAGTGTAAGATTGGGTCATTAACCTATTTTAGTCACAATACGTTTGATGGTCACGCAAACTTTCTGTCTCAAGGAATGCAGGAATGTCCTTTCATTGTTATACACGTTTATCAATGACTTACCCTCATACGTACTATACACGCGCACAAACAATTCAAATTAAATTAAAGAATAAACGAACAAAAAGAAATATTTGTAAGATAAAATTGAATGTATGCAAAATTTGGAAGAAGAAAAATGTGATCTTGAAAATCATTTAGGATCATCGAGTCTTGTAATTAGATTAATTCATTTGATTAACGCCAATATATTTTATAATTAATCGATTATTCGAATTTATTGGAAGTTCTTGAATGTATTGCGGTATTTTTTCTTTTGTTTTTTTTTTTTTATTTTTTTTTTATTAAATCAAACACTCGATAGAGAGAAAGGTATTAACAAATCGGATAGAAACGTTTTCGTTCATTGGATTTTTGCGTTACCGTATTCGTTCAATTTCAACGTCAATAAGTAATTGAAATCAGTGCACGTGTATCAAAATCGCAAACGCAATTACTCTCACGTCGATACATTTTCCAGGTCCATTTATATATAACGCATATATATATTTGGTCATCGTTAAATTTGATTCCTTTTACAAACAAACGTGAAATTTTTAGGGAAATTATTCATCGGATAGAAAATTTGAAACTGTGCGATATATTTCTAGAGGGTGACTCATTACGTGAAATATCATTACCGAAATGATTTCTTTTACAATGTGATTTTTTTCAAATATATAAAAGAACGTATATATTTCGAAAGTGTAATCAATAGATCGAGAAGAAGTGTTCGTGTCTAGGGTGAAGAGGGATGAGTCATCGAAACGTTTTTTTATTCTTTTAAAGAGAAAAAAGAAAAAAAAATTAAATAGGAAAAAAAAGCATATCAGCCCCTACGGGGCATGTAGAAAAGCTCACCAGTGCTATTTATCTCGCGAGATGATCGCATTAAGATTGGGTTACATCGTAATTCACTATGCTCGTAAAAAAAACCACCTAAGTTTTGTTACCATCCGTGCAAAATACTGCAAAATAAGTAAAAACTTGAAAATAGAAAAATAAAAAGTAATAATAATTTCGAATAAGCGTGATAGTTTAAATTTTAACATCTAGGAAGATTTATCTTTCAATAATTACGAAAATAATTTGTAAATGTATTAAAAAAAGAAAATGTTGATTGATCGTATTTTAAAATATTTCGAAATTATCGAAACACACTGTTTATAATAAAACGTTGCTATACTGATTATATAACAAAGTTTCATTTAGACAACTTCAGCTTTACTATTTCGGTCTCGTTTAGGTATTGACAATTAATAATTACTGTATAATATTGAGTTCAAACGATAATTTAAATATCCCCACTCCTATGTTTAAAATATACAGAGTGGTTCGATAATTATGTGAGGATACTTTTAAATATTATTGATCAAAATTTGTTTATAATAAAATTTGAAGCTTTATTCCTAGAATTTTGTAAATGATAAAACCATTTTTTACGTTACACGATATTATCAACGTAAAACGTAGTAACTACATACTCATTAAAACGAATAATTAGAACTGTCTAAAAAAAATAAATAATAATACCTTTCAATTACAAGTTCATTGAAGTATTTAATTTGTAATATGTAGGTGATGGTGTATAATTCTTTGTCTAAAATTACAAAGCTAAATTAACGCATCCTGCTGGATCACGAAGCTTGACGAGCGTGCTACGAACTGTGAACCGTGCCATCGTTTATATCGACATTCTGTCATACGTGACAGAGTTCTAAGGTCCGTTTTAACAAGACACGCTGATTTTAAATACCCTATATATATATATACATACATACATCATCAATCTCTACAATTTCTTCCTATTTGATACGACCTTCTTTTATTTTTCTCTTTAACATATTCTTATTTTTCCACGGATATTTTTCCTTCAAATTAACATATATTTCATATATCATACCTATCCTACTTTATTACTTTTTCCCCCCTTATGTTTTTCGCGTTCACATACGCGTACATATTATATCGTTGAAAACAATTTTCGTTGAAAAAAAAAAAGTATATATTTTTATTAAAATTTCGAAATTATATTTCAAGCGAAATCGAATAAATACATGCACGCATCATAAACACACGTACGAATATAATATCGATTGACTGTCTAGGAACATTATTATATGCAAATTAACCATATTATTCTTTGATAAACAGCTTTAAAAAGACTAAGCAAAGCATCGAATCGATATTTTCGATTACGATCTATTACAGTCGCCATTTCTAAGAACACTTATACATTACGAAGCGAGAACGATCAAACCAAACGATACGTCCTTGTGGATTTATATAAACTTTTTATTTCTCCGTCTGTCTTTCTTTCTTTCTTTCTCTTTTTTCTCTCTTATTGAATAATAATTCCATAATAAAAAGAAGAAGTACTTTTAAAGTCAAAAAAAAAAAAAATAAAAAAAACGAAAAGAGAGAAAAAAGGTTGTAGTAGACGGTAAAGATGGGGTAAGGCGGGTAGGAGGGCGGAGGGGAGATTGAAGAGGGGGTGGTAATCCAGACACGAGCTAGACGCGAACTTCTCAACGAAGGACTTGCGTGTTCGATGAAAAAATTTGAAAATAATGAAATAAACGGAAGAAGAAAAAAAAAAAAAAGAAAAGAAAAAGAAATAGAAGAAGAAAGGAAGTAAAGATGAATAAGTAAACTCACCACCATTCTTGACGTCCTCCTTTGCTTCTTCAGCAGCTGGCTGGACGCTTTCCTTGCTCGTGTTGCAGCCCATTTTCTTCTTCTTCTTCTTCTTCTTCTTCTTCTTCTTCTTCTTCTTCTTCTTCTAGTATTATCTCTTTCTCCCTTTTTCACTCCTTCTTTCAACCCTCCGAATTATCCTCTTCTCTTCGTCCACGAACAGCAACCACCACCACCACCACTTCTTCCTCTTCTTCCTTCTCCTCTTTTTCCTCCACCCTCTAGACCGGCTACCGGCGGCACTCCCCGTTTCGCGACTCTACTCTTTCCCCTTTTCTTCCCTCTTCGTATCGTCGTCAAATCGGCTCACCAGTTAACATCCATGATATACCTAATGATATAATAACAATGATAATAAATTGAAATAAATATGTATATATCTATTTACAAGGAAGAAAAACTATAATTAATTATCTAATTGTATAAATATTATTATTGTTATTATTATTTATATACGTGATAATAAAAATGATAATATAACACATAGACAATTTATTATAATTATTGAAAAAAAAATTGAATAAAATGGAAGATTAGTCAGACACAGTCAGGAAAACGACAAACTATTACGACTACGAATACGAAAACGAGAACGAGAACGACTACGACTACGACTACGACTACGACAACGAATGACGACGAATGTCGACGATAGATGCGAACTAACGTACCTCCTCTCCCCTTATCTCTTTTTCTTCCTCTCCTCTTTCACCACCTTCTTTTTCTCCTCCTCGAATATTCGACGATCTTCCGTATCCACCGCGAGAAATATTCTCCCTTATATTTTTTTTTCTTTCTTTCTCTCTCTCTCTTCCTCTCTCTTCGTTTCTATCCTTGCGTTCGTCCTCGAAGGTCAATGGCCACGGTGCGCGAGTGTCCTATGTGTATATGTATGTGTGTGTGTGTACTTACTACCCCTTTACTATCACCTCTTCTCACCTATCTTTTTTACTGGTTTGTTATGTCTGTTAAAACTCCCTCGTCAAAGATACTTCAAACAAATCCCCCACCACTACTATTACTACTACTACTACTACTATTACTTTTTCTTCTTCTTTTTCTTCTCTATGATCTTAACACATTGCTTATCTCTTTATCACATCATTTTTTCTTTGGTCGACTTTTATCTTACTCGATATATTATACCGAAAAATGAAGAAGGATCGGCTTCTTCACCAACACACAATCTACAGGAGGGGAAGGTACGTTGATTCCATCGGCACGAGACTGAGCTAAATGAGTAAGCTTCACAGTTTTATGCATATATATATATGTCCAATATATTTATGTGTTTTCTGTACGTATACGTATGTTTCTATGTGGGTGTCTCTCTGACAATGATAAAGAGACAGAGAGAAAGATAGAATGAGAGATAGAGAGAAAGTAATAGAAGGGGTAGAGAATGAGAGAGTGAGTGAATGAGTAAGAGAGAGAGAGGGAGGGAGAGAGAGAGAGAGAGAGAGAGAGAAAGAAAATTTTCACGAGCAACCCCCGAAAGCACGAAGGACTCACGTCGACGACACGGGGCGTACTGACGACGCTCTCTGCCGACGACCCTGCCCTTCGTTGCGCGAATACTCTTCTACCACTACGATTACTAATACTACTACTACTGTTACTACTATTACTATTATTATTACTACTAACACTCTTACTCCTAAACACACCGATATTTCTCCTACAGGCTTATTCAAAAGTCATAACCTTCTTTAAATAAAATACACCTACGATACGTTCTTCTATGTTTTCTTTTTGTTTGACTATTTTTCCCTCCCTATTTGACATTTCTTCACTCCTTCTCTTTCTCTTTTCCTTCTTTTATTTTATCCGTTTTTATATTAGATATATAAATACATGGGAATGTTAATGTATATGTATATGTGTATATATATACTGCTTTTCCCTATAATCGTTTGTGGTGGCGCCATCTTTACTATGGTTAACATTTTCTTTATATTTCATGTTGTCGGTCCTTTTTGCAAATGCTTTAGGAATGTTTTAAGATGTGTGTGTGTGTGTGTTTTTTTTTAATTTAATTGTTTGTACACATGGTGAGAGATTGAACGATTTGATTTGTAGAGTGGATTAGAAAATATTAATGATGATTTTATAGAAAATGTTAATTATTTATGCTAAGTATAGATGATTCTAATTGTTTTTTAAATGCGGATCTTAAAAATATTGATAAGTGATTTATGATTCTCTCATTTATCTTTATTATTTATAAAATCGAATTTCATTTACTTGCTCGTAAATAAGTGAAGGATGATATATTTAATTTTTTTTTTTTTTCAGAAAGAAAAAACACGTTTTTAATTATTACAATTCACTTAGTCGTAATTGTTTTATTTCTTTTATTACGATTTCGAATTAATTATGATTAAAAAAGTGAAAAGCACAATAAGCAATGAACATAGGTATTACTTTGTTTATAAGAATGAAAAATAATTATTTTTGTGTACAGAAAAATAAAAAAGAAATATACAACATCGAATAGCACAGGAAACAATAAACATTTTACTTTATTTATTATAATTAAAATAATTAATTTTCCCGTGCAGAGAAATAGAAGAGGAAGTATGTAATATCGACAAATTTGTTAATCGATAATGCATTCTGTGCCGTATCATTTCGATCTGTTACATTAAATTTATTCAATCATGGAATTCTCAAATTGCATTTAATGGATATGAATAAAATCATTAATAACGTTGTATTAATTAGAAGAAAACAATCATTACTACTGTAATGCTTGTAATAGGAATTATTTTTAATAACAACTGTTACGTCAATTTAGTTGTCATTTGGTAATTTAATCATCCCTTTTATTTATACTAATTAAAAATATTTGTAAGTATTAATAAAAATGAAAAATATGTAAAACAGTTGAAGAATGTGATATTTTTCAATACAAATATCCTGGAAAAATCCTGAAAAGATCTTTTTAATCCGTATAATTCGTTAGAAGCCTTGTTATTGGCTAGACTGGTAGACTATTGCCAGACGGGCGCCAGTTCCTTCGTATACTTCACGTTTTCTGGAACGAATATCGACCTCTCCTCGTCCTGATTATTCCTCGCGATTCTTTATCACGCATGTTTTACTTTTCTCCTTTCACATATATGATACATAATGTGACTTTAAAATTCTTTTTATCATCTTATATAATATATATATATATATAATTTCAAAGTTTTCAAAGTTTTGTTGTTGTAGTAAATAAAACTTAAATCATTCATTTCATCAATCGAAAGCTCATAAATATTTTCTACGCGTTACCTGAATACATCATTTTAATTTTCATTTTAATGAAACAAAAAGAACAAGAATTCATTTATTCGACATAATCCTTCATTATGTTACTATAATTAAATTCCATCGCGTCATGTAATTCAATATGAAGCCGATAGAATTCTCTTTTTTATATTATATAAAATAGCATATAATAGAACTTTGAATAATTCAATAGAAAATTGTGAAGTACATGACCGTGCATTTAATTTACAAATTATCCAACTATTACAATAGTACAACTCGGAATATTTCAAAAATGCATTCCAATGCATGCATTTATCGACAATTAATAAAGCTAATGCTTAAACTTTTTTCCAAAAAAAAAAAAAAAGAAAACAAACAAGAAAACAATTAAATAAACGACCACAAAATAAATTGTACAAATTACGTTTAAAAAAATGATTAAAAAAAAAGGAGCATACCGAGTAAGTTAAAATAATGCAACTAGATTCGTTGTAACACGATCGTGTTTGGATTCGTCTGATGAGAACGATCGTCTCTCTGATTGGTTGAAAAGCAAGATCGTGAACAGGTAGGGAGCGAAAGTGAGCTGAACAGTAGTGAGTAACCAAGAATGGTCAGGAGTGCGTGTTGTGTGTTTCACGAGAGTGCTACGAGTTGGGTTCGTGGTCGGAGTGTTTCAATATTCTTACGGATTCTCCAATTGCATACAAGTTCCTTTCATTTATTGTCTTGGGATAAAAAGAAACAGAAAGAGAGAAAGAGAGATAGACAGAATAAAAATAACACAAAGTGTTCCATCAAAATGTCGACCATATTGAAGAAAATTGCATTAAATATATTTTTACGCGAAGAGAACAGAATAATGTGAATAATTGAAAAAAAAAGAAAAAAAAGAATTTAAAAACGTGGGCAAGGTTATGGGCGTGCTCAAAGGATTCCTTTTCAGTGGTTCTCATTTATTCGTCATTCTGTTGGATATCAAAGAGAAGCTTGTTTCCTCTTGATCGGTGTAACGTGAAAATAGTTGTGACGTAAGCACCTGTGCGTAAACTCGTCTCTCGAAGATATATCTTCTCTCCCTCTTTTTCTATTTTTTTCTGTTTCTTTTTTTCTAAATATATATATTTATTTTATATATATCTATATAAAAGGAAAAAAGGAAACGCGATAAGAAGAAAAGATGACGCGTAAACTGAGCAAGTTTTTGATATTCTTCGACAATACTAATCTATTATACTTTCCCGGTCATTTCTTGTCCGGACGTGTGCTCATCGAGCTCGACGATGAAGCATAGTAAGTTATTCCATATACGTTTCACTTTCTATTATGTATCAGTCTGTTTCTATAATAAAAATTCGAAATATATCTAGCAGAAAAACAATATGGCGTTGTTCTCAACTTCGCATTTCATATCATTTTAACACTAAAATTATCAAATCCTTTTAAAATGATTCCTTTTTCAATTAATTTCGATGTCATAATTAACACAAATATATGAACTATCTTTATTTGTTTTGATTAAATTAAATAGAGTATAAACAAAATAAATAACGAGAAGATAAATATTGTTTTTCAATTTATTCGATAAATGTGTGCCGATATTTCTAGTGTTAATAACAAAAATAATGAATACCTCATTAAAGATAGCGTTTTTCAATGAATATTTATGAAATCATGCATGTATTTATGCATTTATGTATATAAATAAAATACTAAGTAGGTGATTGATTGATAATTTGTCGTCAAAGTATAATGTAACTTTCTTATCGCATTAAAATGCCTTTCGCGTTTTCCAAAACTTTTTAAAAACTCATTCACGTGTTCCATCAAAACGTTTGCATGTACAACAACGGTATAAAAGACATAGAGAATTTCTTTGGCATTTTAATTAGATTTATTCCGTCAAATATGTTTCTTCTTTTGTTTATTGAAGCATGAAAAGGTGAGAGGTCCTTTCTTGACAAAAAATGTATTTCCGATCATTATACTTTATGATATCATTTATTTATAATAATAGACTGAATTATCTAATAATAAAAAAGAATACAACACGTATATGCACTTGCAATATATAAAATGATCGTAACGCCTTACTACCTCATATTATTTTTTTGTTTAAAAATAATAAGTGAACGTATGCATGTGCATATATTTATTGACGTCATATACTGTTATAATCATTTATTTAATAATAATAATTATTATTATTATTATTATAAAAATGTGTTAGTACGGTTACTGAAACGTATTCCAACAACATTACTTACGCGTGACAAAAATAATAATTATTACGAAATAACAACGGAAACGGAAATGTGAGCTGAACTTGATTTTGTGTGACGAAAAATAATATTTTTTTTCCTGCTTTTTCCGGAATTTCTCATATTCTGTAAAGGAAGTAGAAGAGAGTACCGGCGGCGTCGGCATATTATGCCAACGTTCGTACAAGAGATGCTTCCTTTGCAATTTATGGTACAATAAACTCCACGAAGCATTGTATGTATTCCCATACATATACAAAACCTTGGTTCCTTAATAACATACTCTCTCTCTCTTTCCTTAACTTACTGCGTTATTTCAGCGTCTCTGGATTGCATTTTCACGTTGTTGGTGAAGGAGTCGTTCGTGTTAGAAGCCAACGTGCTGAAAGGGTCTACGATAAAGAGAACTACATAGATTTTCGAATGAGACTTCTTGGCGAACCAGGTAATTCTAATTTATTTTTATCCATTACCTAAGGAAGAAGAAAAAAATGACATAATACGGCGACATTTTATTGGAAAATATTTTTCATTGAAATATTCATTAAATTACACAATTACTTTATTAAATATTCATTGTTTCCAATAAAATACTTAATATTTTGATGGTTTACATTTTCTTATATTGTTGTTTGTTGTTCTTTCTAAAATTGAAAATATATTATTAATTGTTCAATTTGATGTTTTATATTCAGGGGAAGGACCGTCGCTCTTATCACCAGGGATTCACAGTTTTCCTTTTAAATTAGGCTTACCTTTGGGATTACCATCAACTTTCTTAGGTAAACATGGTTGGGTTCAATATTATTGCAAAGCAGCGCTACGAGAACCAGGTGGATTGACGCATAAAAATCAACAGGTTTTCATCGTTATGAATCCAATCGATTTGAATCTCGAACCACCGATTTTAGCGGTTAGTTCATTAAATAAATTATTAATTAATTATCTTATTTTTGAGATATACAAATTTTGTTTTAAAAAGATTAAACGTGAAACGTTCAAGATAAACTTCGATATAGATATGTTAATTCGATGCTATATTTCTTATTTTTTTTTTTTTTTACTATGAAAGTATAATGATATAATTAATGTTCGTAAAATTAATGACAAGAAAAACTTGAATATTTTCTTCGAAATAGGGTCGACCACCTCGTAAAATTAAAATATACGCTTTCTTTTACATGATTAAGATTAAACGAATCTTCCAAGCGTATTAATAAAACCGGGTTTCAAATATCGGTCATTGACTTTTATGAAAAGAATTTTAAATGTTCGTATTCCTATGTGCCAAAAAGATATTTTGAAAATTACATTTATTTAAATTAAACTAGAACTATCATTTATATTAAAAGAATAATTTCAATTAATCTATTATTAATTTATCTTTAACTCTATTATCTCACGTAGATAAATTATATTTTTTAAACCTTAACTTTTTCGTTACTGGTGACCCGTATACGGGTCGTTCATGCAGCAAAGACCCCACTGACCCATATAGGGGTCGTATCATTTGACGATACATAGTCACCAACAAATTTTTATGAAACGATACTTGCGCTGAAGCATGTCGTAATGAAAGGGTTAAAGAGGCCACTTGAATAAAAATTCAATTGAAGAATGTAATACATGCATACATTTATACTCATATAAAAGAGGTACGATATTCTTCATTTACGTTTCAAATGACAATGATACCATAAGCAAAAGCAACATGAGATAATAGTTACGTAGGCACATGACATTGAGAATGAAACGTAGCCGCATTATTGCTACTGTTATGCATTTCACGTTACGGTTGACTCGTTTGATCATCGAACAACTCTCTCTCTTTCTAGTTGTGCAACACGTTGAACTTTCAAAATATACCGCCCATAACGCGCGTAACAATGTTACCAACTTACGAAATCTTATACACCCTAGGTTAGTAATTTATTATCTAGTAACTTAATACATTTCTTTCCGTGTGGTTTAGCAACCTGCCAGGCAAGAAATAGAACAACGGGTTGGCGTCTCCTGTGTGTCGGGTGGTCCGGTCTTTTGCAGAGTGAGCTTGGATCGAGGCGGATATGTTCCTGGAGAAAGCATCGGCATCTCTGCTACGGTTAATAATCGTAGCAAGGTACGTTGGTTTATAATTATTACAATATTTTTTCTATTTTATTTCTCATATTTCATTTGTTCTTTTTGTATTAAAAAAGAACCGCATTTTTGATGCACGCACGTGATGATAAACTCTCTCCATGATCGAACGATCATTAAAATCATGATTTAAAAAAAACGCTGATTATCTTGATTAATAAAGAAGAAATATTTAATATATTTTTCTATTTTTGTTATTCACAAAATTGTTAATTAATTTATTAGGTGACGATGAAATCAACGAAAGCTTTTTTAACGGAAACTATTCAATATCTATGCCGTGGAAAGGTGCTGGCTAGTGAAACACGAGAACTAACTAGTGTGTCGAGAGGGAAAATCCGGCCAGGTGAAGGTGAAGAATGGCTAAATGAACAAATGTACGTTCCACCTTTACCACCAACCAATCTCAGAGGGTGTCATTTGATCAACGTACTGTATCATGTTTATGTATGTATTCGAGCTACTTGGATAAAATAATACTCACTTTACGGATTCTAATTCTATGTCTCTTATGTAATGTATTTCTTTCTGTATAGTTCGTTATAAGCCCAAAGAGCCTAGATAAGGAGATAAAACTACAGATACCAATCGTACTGGCAACATATCCGCTAAGACAGGAAGGAGCACCAACAGGTACTGCACCTTCCAAACGTGGAGCACATTACCCTTCAACGCTACCTATTTTTAGACCATGGCTTGACGACAAAGCTTTTGAGATACAAGAATGAATGAATGTATTTATTGTTTCACAATATTTGAAATCATCAAAACGTGTACAATAACCAGAACACGATGTCTGATTTATAAAAATCGGAAAAATCAAAGATAAAATATACTTATAACACTGCTTT
This sequence comes from Polistes dominula, assembly GCF_001465965.1. The sequence goes on from NW_015148970.1 coordinate 2,342,988, forward strand.
CTAATGATATTTTGAAAAAAAAATCGGAAAATGATCGAATTAATATTCTGTGATCCAAATATATTGGATGTTTATTAAGAGTACACTCAAGATCTTTATGTATTAGTTAACTAATTTTATGAAATATTTAATTGAAAATAATTATACTAAAGGTATACATTATATTAATACATTTTTAATGTTTTCAATACTTATATATAGATAGTATATATTTATATATGTTATATGAGATATATCAAAATCCGTCCATTTTAAAATAAAATAAAAAAAGATTAAGATATTTTTAGATTGTCGTATATTGTATGTACAGCAGATACGAGTTATAAAAAGAATAGGAATGATGAAAGAAGAATAATATAATGAAAATGTTAATATCACATGATGTTTATTTAATTACCTATTTCTTTTCTAAATCTTTCCAATGCTTGATCCACTGTAATTCCAGTCGCAGTGATCACTTTTTGTCTACCTTTCGATCCCTTAAAAAGCAATTTAAATAAGTTATATACATATACATGAAATATACAAGAAATATTAAATGAATTACTAACTCGATCTAATGATACATCTGATTTTTTTAAACCTAATACGGATGCTAAATATTTCACGAGTTCAGTATTTGCTTCGCCTTGTACAGGAGGCGCAGATATTGCAACACCTACAGCTTCTTCTGAAATATCTGTGTGTTCCATGTAATTAATATTATTAAAAACTGGAAGTCCGTTGGTTTTTTTTATGAATAAATATTTGGAGACCAGATGTCTTTGTGAAAAGTATGCAATGCATCAGAGAATTTACTTTTTAAATCTCAATATGAATTTTAGTTAATATCTCTTATTTTTTGTACTTTTTTGGCACAAATAAGGTTATGATACAAATGTCTTGGTTCATTGATTAACATAAATAATTTCTTTCAAAAACATCTATGCCCAAATAATTTAGTCTAATTAAAATAAAAACTATTAAAACATCTGATGATAAGTTTATTACCTGTTATACCGTTATTTTTAGCACCAGGTTTAGCTTGAATTTTAATTAATATACTTCCGTCTTTGCTAACAGTTACAGGACCGGTTATCTGTTGAAATAATAAATAAAAATAGGAAAGGTATAAACAAATTTTTGACAAGTTAAATTGTGTATCTATCAACAAACTACAACGTGTGTCAGATTGAAGCTTTAATTTAGCAAGAAATTCGCAAGCGCCATCTGTAAAAGTAGTTTACTATAGCTTAAGTATAGACGAGTGGATCAGAAAATGTTATGTTGTTGCTATAATAGGTGATCGATTATCAATCAGAGTTAGTTATCCTGATTTTTTCGTTCGTTAATTGGTACGTAAAAAAAGATTTACCGTATTATTTACATCAACAACGACGTTCTGAGTTTTTTTAGATTTCTTGCCTCCTTGTTTCGACATTTTTCTAATAATAATAACGTTTCGTATTAATTTATTCCACATTAAGATAAGTTAAGGATAAAGTATCTTCGGACATTTGTGGTAGTTTATTATTTAAGTATATACGTTATTAATTAAATCGTGTTGTTCAATATTGCGTGTCGTTTAACCTCAACAAGTTTAGTGATTGGTGTGTCTGGTGTATTACAGTGTTACCAACCTTTCAACGATTGAATATTTTTAACCGCGTGATTTAGAAAATATGATTCTTTGTTTTTCCATTAGATCATAATGCCTAAGAAATTTGTGGGTGTGAATAGCAAGGCTGTTGCAGCCAGAGAAAGAAAAGCTGCTGCTAAGGAAGCTGAAAATACAAAGAAAGCTTTGGAAGCTGAAGAAAAAGCTTGGCAAGATGATAATAAACAATTGTTAAAGAAAAAACAGAAACAAGTATGTGCAAATGATAGATAGTATTATATTCTAGATTTAAAAGAAATTGTTTCCAATACTTATTGTTTATTTAAAAGATATGTAAATAATTGTTAAACATGTTGATAATAATTATGCAATGTTGTGTCGATTTGGATATAGGAAGAACTCGAAAAGAAGAGACAGCAACAATTAGAAAAGAAGGCAGAAGTTAAAGCTTTATTAGAACAAGAAATGGCAACTATTAAAGTAGGAGGCAAACAACCTATTGCTAAGATTACAAAGAGTGAAATATTGGAAACTATAGAGAGACGTAATCAAGCTGCCAAGATCGAAAAGAAGAAAGAGAAAGAGAAAGAGAAACCGATAGAAGAAAATTTGAATAGAGTTGTTATTGAAGGTGAAAGTGCGCATGGTATAGATGAAGCTTTATCAATTTTAAGGTAAGCGCATTGGAAACTCATAATTTATGAAACTACATGTATGTAGATTTATCTATGTATATATTATAATTGATAATTTTTCTAGCGTCAAAGATCCAGAAGTTGATCGCCATCCGGAAAAACGTTTGAAAGCTGCTTATGCGAGTTTTGAAGAAAAAATGATGCCTATTATTAAAGAACTAAATCCAACTTTAAGGCTCAGTCAATTGAAACAGATTTTGAAAAAGGAGTGGATGAAGTCTCCGGAAAATCCGCTCAATCAGAAGCTGTTTAATAATTGATATTAGCACATCTTTATCAATAGTCTATAATACTTTCACATGACTGAATATAATATTATTAACTTAAATGTTTTACAGAAAAAAAAAAAAAAGAAAAGAAAATAAGTAATATGTGTAAGTATAACGGATCATATTGGTTCACAGTTTTATTGTTAACGAATAATTTATATTCCAAAATGCCATAAGATATAAAAAGAAAATTAACATAATAATATAAAACATCTTTGGTACAACTTATGCCGCGAATCTATAATAGCCTCCGTTCGGTATCTTAAATATTGCATATTGACAGAAGACACTTTGTTGAAGTTAATGGAAAGATTCTAACAAAAAAAAAAAAAAAAAAAATAAAATTAAAAAAATATCTCTTAACAAACATATATAAGTTTTGGCACAGTTATTATGCTGCAAGTGTAGAAGATATTTTTTACAAATTTCGCTATTATCGTATCATTCAATAAAACGTAATAATATAAAAGCATAATCAACAAGGTAGAACTTGACGTAAGAGATTTTCAGTAGCATCAGAAATCTGTCTGTCCTCTCTTTATACGAAATAAGATGATTCCGTTAAAACAAAATTTTAAGTTATCTATAATACAAATAAAAATGAGATAATGTACGCGAAATTTTTCTATGATGTAAGTATGTATGTATGTACACTTTAAAAATTTAATAGAAAAAAAAAAATATAAGAAAGAGGACTATTAATATCATTTATCTAATTTGTTTAACTAACTACGAGTTTTAATACCCGTAAAAAGAACTTGATATTTCGGTGTCGATCATTGCTTATTCGAGATTACATTTTTTCATCTGGAATGAACAATATCGAAATACTAATATTGCTACCAGTTCTTATTCTTCCACAAATCTATGAAACAATGTATCATATGATTCAGTTGATCAGGACAATCCGTCATAGGTGTGTGCCCCGCACTTGGAATAGCTTCGAGAAAAGCTTTTACCATAGTCTAAAAGAAGAAACAAACAAATGAAAAAATGAAAGAAAAAAATTACGTATAGATGTATTATTTTTGTAAGTGTTTTAATTAACTAACCCTTTCCATTTGACACTCTTGTACAAGCGATACTTTGTTATCCTTCAATCCATGTATAAGAAGAGAAGGCGTAAAAATTCTTCTATGGAAAACGTAATCTCCTTCAGGCCAAGCCATCCCATTCAAAACGTATTTCATATGAGATGGCCATTGTTCGATTGGTTCAGGACCACAATAAGGATGTTGACGACCTCTTGCGGAATAGAGTATATCTCTATGAAGGCCGCACATCAAAAGTGGTGACAAAATAGCTCTTAGAAAGCATCGTCCAGCACCTTCTTTCGTAGGCGGTGCCAATGGCGTTGGTCCACCACCGGATATTAGAACAAGTTGATGAATATTGCTATCGTATTTGCAAGCCAATGCTGTTGCAAAACTGCATCTGTAAAAGCATAGACGGCAACGTAGATGACGATGATAATAATAATAATGGAAAGAAGAAATTTTCTTATTGCATCAAATGTTAATTTCAATAACCCACGAACTGGCCACGCAAAAATTATTCAAACGTTACATTACATGTAGGTAGTAATTACCTGGTTAACCATGGACGGTATAAAAAGAAAGTTTCTCAATGATGTGTTCTTCTGTATTATGACATTATCTAACATATGTATATATAGAAATAGAAGAATTAGTTAACAATAATTACCCGTAATTATGTGCTATCAGGATACATTTTTGACCTGGTTTAAAAGCGTAATAATGTAGTACCGTCTCCAGATCTTTCAATAACTTGTTAAAGAGATAATCCTTCGACCGATCAGGCGCTGAGCTCATACCATGTCCTAAAAGATCAGGAGCAATGCAAGGATAACCCATAGCTGAAAAATATTCCAATTGATGTTCGAAAATATCTGCCGATGAACCAAACCCATGTAAAAAAACCAACGTTGGTTTACAATTTCTTCGGAATACAACAAAATCGTGCGGATTTTGTTCGCAATTGGACAATATCGTTGATTCGTCCAAGTTAGGCCAATTTTTTCTATAATCCTCCATCTCCAAAGGCGTCGTTGTTTCTTTTCTAATATTAATCGTTTCTATTTTTTTATCGTCATTACGTTTAGATCTTCTTTCAATATTCATACGAAACCTTGCACAAAATTTCGTTCCCATCGTTTTATCTTTTTTATCAGGAGTTTCCACATTCTCGTTTTCTAATTCTAATCGTACATTTTCAAATTTCGGATCGTCGATCGAACTCTCTAATTGTTTGATATCCATTACGATTTCTTCATCCTTTGTATCATTTTCATTCATTACAACTACATCATTTAACTTACTTAATTTATTTTCTTCATTATTTTCATTAATTTTTTGAGAAGACTCGTTACGTTTTTCATCGTTGTTAGTTCTCAAATCTTCCCAACTAGTTTTCAATGGAGTTCTACCTAATTTTTCATCGATTATTCTTAAGAGAGATTGTTCGAGACTTGGTTCTTGATCAGGTTGAAATTCAATCGTTTCAACACTATTTATACCAGAATCTATGCAATCTAATTGTTCTAAAATGACCTCATTAGAATTAAGTATATAATAATCGCTACAATCGGGATCGTGTGCCGAACCAAGAAAAGCATGATTTAAATATCCACCGCAGCCCGTTGTTTCCACGGTCGTATTTTCATTCTCTTGTCGAATGTTCTGATTATCAGTATGAAAGGAAAAATTAATTTCATTGAATATTTCTTTTTTCTTTGGATTATTTTTCGATGTCAATTCGTCCTGACGAACTATTCTCAATCTGTTCTCCTCATCCGCATTGAATTTAACATTTGTAACATTTTCATTTAAATTGGTAACATAGTTAACCGTATCGTCTAATATTTCTTCGAGCAAAACGTTGATATACCTTTCGAGATCCTTGACTATTTTATTTTTATCTTTGATTTCTTCGTTCGTCGATGGTGTTAAAGGTAAACTTCTCGAAGGATCTGATTCAATTTCATCCTTTGTTTTTCTTTCATTATTATTATCGTGTTTTACGTCGGGTATTTGTAATTTTTGAAGATTAGCCGATACCCTTTGTTCCAGTTCTTCGATATCCTTCGCCGATTTTTCTAAACCTTCGTGAAGACTATTTCTTATACGATTTAATTCCGTCGAAATAATTTCTTCGTCGTTGGTACTCAATCTGCTTGATTGTCGGAAAGAACATCTGCAGTTGTTAGAAGAATGAGGTCTTTTCGACCAGCGAGCAAAAAAATTATCATTTATCGTTTCGGATCTATTGTCATTAGTATTTTCGTAATACCATTCGCCCTTTAAACTTGGCTTTAATACTCTCAACGTTCTACGTGGTCCTACGATGAAGAAATCACAATCCGTTAATTCGACCTTAGCCGGACCAATTCTATTACGATTTTTCCAAAATTCGAAAAATTTCATGTACCATTTTGGCTCGATCGATTCTTCTTTCGTACTCATTATTTCGAATGTTTTCAAATCGATAAGATCATCGTGTCCGATCGTTTAATTAACATAATCGAATTTATTTGACTTTATTTCCACAACCAAATATGAATCTTTAAATTGTATACTTCGTGAACATGAATTTATTAATAATTCATTTAATATACTCTTTTTATGCTACGTCAAACAGTAGGACAAATAAATCAGCCAATCGGCAAAGAGGATTTTTATTCGTAAATGGTAATCGAAATTCGCTTAACGATTTATGTATGGAAGATGATACGTATCTCTCTTAGGCTCTTCCGTTCTTTTGTCTTTCGAACTTTACGATGATGATAATGATTACAATTATTATTATTATTATTATTATTATTATTATTACAATTACTTAAGTAAAGAAATATTTTCGTAAGAAACGAGAGAGCTTGCACAATTTTTTTGTTCCACGAAGGATATAGAAATTGTGATCATTCGTTCGGAAGAAAAAAAAGAGAAACTTTTCCTTCTCTTAGCGAAAACGATGATTTTTCCCGATATGTTTTTTTTTTTTTTTTACCTAGATGAAAATTTCTTCTCTCTCTTTTTAATTATCCTGGTCTTCTAAACTCTATAAACAAAAAGATAAACAAAATGAGAAGGATTATTATATATTAATGTTTTTATTTTTGTATTAAAGGCCAATAGTCAATAGAAAACAAAAAAAAATATAAAAAGATACACTTATTATACTGTCGGTAGGATAATAACGAATGTAAATGAATAGATAATCGTTAGAGTGTATTTCAATGTTTAGTAGCTGTTCTTACAAAGAATCGTCGACTCATCGATATAAATGATAGTCTTTCCTGTTGTGTATGCGTGTGTGCATGTATTATGTTTCCCCGATAGACTATAGAAATATTTCTTGCAGTAGTATTACATTTTCTAACGTTCTCGAGCATCGAGTTAGTTGTTTGTGAAAAATAATATTCATATGCGGACATGCGAATGAATATTATTCTTCACGTTTGTATCATGTTTTAATGTTAATAATAATATTCGCATAATGTGTCTTTTTTTTTTTTTTATGTGTACGATAAATAATAATCGTACGCGTGAGTAGAAACATTTATGTTAAAGGAAGTTGAAAAATATCGATAAATTACTCAACGAGTGAGTTTCTTTGCTAGCGATAAACTTGCTAAATACGGGAGCATTCAATTTTGTTTTTCTTTTTTTTCTTTTTTCTTTCTGTATATGTATTAATCATTATTTATACGTTAATTCTATGATGTTTAAATATCGATACTTATTTTTAATGCGCGCGCATGTTAATAGTTACTTACTTTCCTATGTAAATCGATTTAAATTTTAATTACTGATCTTTACATTTAAATTAATTTCTTTCATTTCTTTAGGTTTTCATGAACGATTTCAAATGATCTCTCTCGCGCGTGTTAATTAATTATCATGTCACTTTCTACGAATTTTATTGAAACATTTTTCTTTATTCTATTTCTTTTTGTTTTGTTTTTCTAATCGATAATTTGCTCAATCTAACTGTCAGTAAAACCGGATCAAGATAAATCGATATTACCTGGCAAGAATGTTTTACATAAACGTACGTTGTAATCATATATTAAATACATTTTCGCAAAAGCATAAATTTTTAGAATAGAAAGTTGGAAATCGTATTATATGAACTAACGGTTCTAACGTTCTTTCTAGTGAGAGTCTCGAATTAGTATTCTTGAATTCTTCATATCATATATATTGCGGTTATCAAACATAAATACATGCAATGCAATACATATATATATATACATACATATAGATCGACTTTCATTTTAGAAAACTTGCGTATCACCAAGATAGAAATCAAAATTAATAATCACAATTAATGTAATTATTAATATTCTCTTTAAGATTTATATATAATTATTATCTTTCTTTTTTTTACGAAACTTTCGTAAATTTTACTTTCATTAAAGAAAATTATTTTCTCGTAATATAATAAGAATTATTATTATTATTATTATTATTATTAAATAATTTATCGTAAATATTATCATTAATACTTTATTTATGATTATTTTCTAAATGTGAAAATAACGAGTAATTATAATTTATTTTCAGTAAACAATTTTCTTATACTAAGGAATTTTGATTATTTGTTAATTAAAAGATTTAAATGGTTTATGTAAATTGTTTATTTTGATAGTGATATTAAGTATAAAGTTCGAATCTTTGATGCAATATGCCTGTAAATCAGAGTTGCTCGAGTTGAAACGTGCTTTTTGTTCGCAACGAAGAGGAGGGTTAAGACTCTTTGCCCTTCGTAAATGCATCCGACCTTCAAAGCACACTCGTCAGATATCAAAGTTGACCGCTGGGAGCTTTTCTCACTCTTCATTCATCGTCGGACACTTGTTGCGTCTATTAGTGGTTCTCAACTTTAACTAATCGCAAATTATTTACAATTCATAATACAAATATTTAATTTTTTTCTCAATCAAGTTTTATTAAAATACTTTTTATTATTTTTTTTTTTTTTTTTTAAATAGATTATTATCTTTTTTTAAATAATTATACAAATATAAATATTATTGAAACGTCAAGAGCTATTTCGATGAGAACCATCACGCGACCGGAGTGAAACGCATAAGAGTATTTTCCCTCTTAACTTTCAAAGAAAAAACAAGCATATAAAGAAAGAAAAAGGAAGAGAGTAATAGAGTAACCCTTTTACAATGATTAAGTACTCTTAATAATCTTCTTATCGCTTAAGAAAACTAAAACTTAACCTTCCACACACCTTAAAGACCAGAATGGCAACCATGCCGATGAGGAAGACACAAACATCACTAACGCAGTAATGTAGTATCACTACTAGTAAGTAGTAATAGCAGTAGTAGTAGTAGTAGTAGTAGTAGTAGTATAGTATAGTATATAGTATAACACAATAGAAGTAAAACAATAATCATAGAACTAACAATGAAAGTAACATTGTGTAAATCATGAGTAGTTTACCAAGATTGATGTCACACTGAATCATATGATGATTTAAATGAAATATTATCTACATATAAAATGAAATCATTTTCAAACTAGGACCAATAGACTAACAGAGAACTCTACTTGCGTTTCGTTGAGGAAAAGGCACGCAAGGACAGGCACACATACACACACATACACACACATACACAAACAGAAACACGTAGAATAATAATTTTCTCACTGTTAACGATCGATTGAACGATCGATCGATCTAATAATTAATTTCAATGAAAAACGAAAATAATAATAAAAAAAATCGATAAGTCGATTATATCGTTTGACCAATCGATTGATACTTGCCCTTCGACCACCTACGACGATCTCAGGAATAAGTTTAATTTAATACTTGTGTGTTGTGTTGATTTCTTTTTTTTTTTCTTTTTTTCTTTCAAGAACGACAACTATAATTTGAAGTATAAATAATGATAGATAAACCGTTGGAAGTTAACCGCGTCGTAGAGACGTGCCGACTGATTCAACGTCGAGGTAACAGCGCGCATTTTCGTGGGCGTGGAAGCACGGTATCGAGACGGGAAAATTAAGGACGATCGGCAACGAGCCGCGCGCCTCGGGTCACGGCGGCCATTGCGCGTCTCACTTGCTCGTTCTCGCTAATCCGTATTGAACGCGAGAGTGCGCCACCCCACTCTTCGACTTGCCGATGGGCCCCGACTCTTAAACTTCGGTTATCTTCGTAATTCTTCGATCATCTTCGTTTTACCGAAGGGACTAACCGCCAAATTTAAATATACCCACGAATTTAAACGATTTATTCTTTATTTTTAATTTATTAGCTTGCATATTCATTATTTTATTAATTGTATAATTGAAATTACAATAATTTAAAGAATAGTTTTCTAATGTTGTCAAATAATTAGAATTACTTTACAAATTTTGTTCAAGTAAGTAATATAAGTTTGTTTTTGTGAAGGTTTTACCTTTCTAAAATAGAATTTTTTAATACTATGAAAAATGATAAAATATATATGGAGTATTTTTCTAATTTTAATTGGAATAAAACATATTTTCATTATTTTTAGCTTATGTTTTGTTTGTTTGTTTTTTTTTTAAATATAGATGGATATGTACCGAGTATCTAAAAGACGGAGAACTTGAAAGGTAAGTATGGCTCACATCGTTCCTTGGATCGGAACCCGTTACTTTCTCGTCCCTCTTCGCATCGAGGGACTCGATCCTGCCCCTCACACCCCTTCTTCATTCTCGTTTCAGAGTTAAAACTTGTGCTGCTCGGTAAGAGGGAAAAGTGGATTCCAAAATACTCTGGAATTTTGATTATGCAGTAGTCGATTAATCGAGTTCATTGAATTTTGTTTTAAAAGTTTATTTTATATTTTTTCTGTAAATTATTGAATATGATCTATCGGTATCGATTACAAGCTCTTTTAAAAAATAATATTACAATTCTGTCGCTTGATATGAAAGGTCAACACGTATATTGGAACTTCCGGTGATCGAACGGTATCGAACAAAAGCCGTTCGAGACAATAATAATTGACATTCAAATAATCTAGAAAAATGTTATCCTAATTCTTGATAAGTTCCAGTTACTATGAATTAACCAATTGAATAAATGCTAAGCTTCAAAATGTACTATACAATTCAAACCGATGATCTATAATATAGATTATTTAATAATTATTCAAACTAAATGAAACACATCAATACGCTAAAAAAAAATATTTATCAATGAAAAATTAAATATTAATTTTTGATAATAAAATTAGAATAATACAAATAAAAAAATGGGTTATCTAACTGTTGTCCTGATTATGAAAAGACTTGTTCGGGTTAGAAACGATGTCGTCTGGGACGATCAAGATGTTGATCACGATCCTTGTACCGGTAGGTGACGATGACAATTATTTTCTCTATTAGTACGGTACTTCGAGCCAGATAAATTATAATCCCAGCTCTGTTTTTCCATATAATATTCATTTATCTATTAATTATTCGTCAATACTCGAATCTTACAATTTTATTTCTTACATAATTAATTGCTTTATTATTCAGCAGGTATATAATTTCACGTCAATTAAAAATTATATCTTTATAATATTGTCGAAATTAATGATTTCAATGAAATAATTTTTCAAAGTCGAACTTTATATCATCGATCGATGGATCAATAAGTAATACGTTGCGGTGTGCCAGATTTATCAAATGTAACTTCTGTCATTTCATGCCGTTATATTTTACGATCGAACGATGATCGATCGTTTATAGGCCATCTAAGAATATTATCGTTGTCCTCGTTTAACTTCGTAATTTAATATATCGAAGAGTACATTTCAGAAGTATATCATTTTACACAAAGGATTAGAATCATTCTCCTTTCCCTCTTTATTCTTTTACTTTTACAACATATTTTATTTCTTACTAAACACTAGTAATAATCTATAAATACATGTAAGTAATTGATAATATTCTTATTACTATATTTGTATTTACAAATTGAACAAATCATTTTCCTTTCGCTAACGTTGATCACAATACAAATTCCTGTGCCATTGATCTATATTCGATATTTTAAATAAATATTCTACTTGAGTATTAATTAATGCTTATACGTTGAATGAATTTTCTTGTTCTTGTGCAATAAATAAACAACAGATGTCTGAATTTGTGTTGTTTGAAAGTTTAAGAATGTAAAAATGATAACAAAGAGAAGAAATGTAAGAAATCGATCTAAATTCCATAGAAAAATTAAATTTATTTTGAATTAATTACACCGAACAAGGAATAGTCGTAAATAATATTAAGTTGCATTCTATGCGATCATAAATAAAACAGGAGTCTAATTACCTCTATGATATTTCTTGAAATTCCATCGGAAAACCCTACGGGAGGTAACGTTAGTTATTTCGAGAGTACACACTTGCAGAGTTAGTTTTGCTTGCAACAGTCGTCTTTGTAAAATATACGACGCACAGTGATTTTAATTGCACACTTTGCACGTTAAATATCATTTACTTGTTTTTATATCATAAACGTATTAAAGTATACTATTATCGCATCGTACAGTGTATGTGTACACATTGTAAGAAGTAAAAATATCTTTGGGTTGAGACATCCGATTCTGTGATGAACATTTCATTGATTAAGCGAAAAAATAGAAAAAAATCGAAATAATAAATGAACATAAGTAAATGGTAGTAATAATAATAATAATAATAATAATGACTTAGTATACAAAATTGTAAATATTTTATTGAATGAATGAATTTTTTTTCTTTTCGTTAAAAGTAATAATATTAATTTATAGAAATAAATGAATAAAACGTTTGTAGATAAGTTACGTAAAAATATTTTCAATTTGATATCGGTTGAAGATGATATGGCAAGCATATAGAATTTGCAAGAAAGAGTAGAAAAGATGGAATGAGAAAAGGGGTGCAGTAGAAAAAAGTAGAAGAAAGAAAAATAAAAAAAAAAAAAGAAAAGAAAAAGAAATAGAGAGGAAGAGATTAGAAGTGGAATTTATGCTGGGCATTGCACGATAAGCAGTGCAAATTTGTTGTCGTCGTCGTCGTCGTCGTCGTTTGAAAGGTAAAAGTGAAAAATTAAGGTGTTAAAATATTAGCAAAGAGCGCATATAACCTTTTTTTCTTGGGTATATCATCATACGGTGTAAACATTTCTAAGGTTCTGACAGGTAAGTACTGTATGTTGTACTCGATATGGTGCCAGCGAACTTTGTTTAAACAGTCTCGAGTTAAATACACGTATAAAGGGAGAAGTGAGTCTAAGTTGCAAGCCATTGCGTTAAAATCACGATGGCGAATAGTCGGGTATTTGTACTTGTGCCTTTAATAATCGTTACATTTTTGAGTGTCGTTTGGAATGAATCATATTTGGTTAAAGCCGAATTCGATGTTATTACTACCGAAGAAAATACTACGGAAGAGGAAAATTTAATGATCGAATGTCAAAATTCTGATTACAGGACATATATCAAATGTCTAAAATATAAAGGAAACAAAGTGAAGAGACATTTTCCTGAAATATCAACGGAAATAGGTAGACATTCTTCTTTTTATCTTAAAAGACAAATTTCATTATTACTTATATAAAATAAGAAAGATTAAGATTATTCTCTGAAATATTTGTTCCTTTCATTAGACCATGAATGTATGGACAAGTGTGTTAAAAACTGCAGAACAACAACAATACCAATTCACGATTGCAGTTCAAAATGCTCTCATTGTATAAGAAGAAGGAAACAGAAAACTCAAATCATTACGGAATACGAGACCGAGTGTATAGAGGGAGATTGTGATAAGAAAGATGATAAGCCTCCTGTCGTAGGCATGGCTAATATCACCACTAACATGGTTATTAATAATGTTATTCGCACTGATACAGATGGAACTTCGGATTCAACGACTAAACCGCCCTATCCCCCTACTCCTTCCCCTCCCCATCCCCATTTCCCTTCTGATTGCAATTGCACTTGCTGTGGTAAGTAAATTTTTATCGAAGTTTAACTCTTGTCTTATTTTTATTTCAAAAAGAATATTTAAGATTAGATAATGTTCATAATGAAATTTTTTGGTTGAAATCAGATAACTGTCCACCATGTCCACCATGGTGCTGTTCTCATCATTATAATCATTTTGGAGGTTTTTATGGGGGCTTGCAATTATCTTTGGTACCACAATTAAATTTGGGATTAGGCCTTAGTCCATCGTTTAATTGTATTTATCCATATCATTGGTTTTGCCATCATCGTTATCATTACCATAATCCAATACCGTCATCAGGAATAGATTGTTCTGGATGCCAGTATCCAGTTAATCAATACAGATGTCACTCATCTTGTTATGGATACGATTCATATGGTCCACGAATGAAAAGAGAGAAAACACCTTGTAAGAGTCCCTACTGTGTTGGAGGAATTTAGATTTGTTTCGAACAATTAATTATGTCATTTATAATAACAAAAATCACATAAGTATAATCTTATTTTTGAATGCAATCATCGTAAGTTAGAATAAATAATAATTGTAAAACTCGGTAATACTGTCAACAAGATAACATTATATTTTTCTATTTCAGCAACAGAATGAATCACTATGCTATCATATTATCTCAATAAGAATAGGAAGAGATGTCAGCATTACTCATTTTTTTGTTCAATCATTTAAAAAAAAAAAAAAACAGGAAAAATATGCGCTTTAGTATTAAACTTTCTGTATATTATGATTCACGTTGTAATATCTAATCGGAGTCCAATATTGTACTAATCATTTATATTATAAAATATGTAATAAAACACACATTATAAAGAATGTATTCATTCAATTAAATCGTTAGATTGGCGATGTAATAAAATAATTTTTATTGCAATTGCGTTTGAAATAAAGTTTGTGCCCCTGTAAGATGCAATTCTCTCGACAACTCGAAAAGAATAGTTGCGGTGAGTGTAGGTAAAAAGTTGGTATCAAGAGATAAATGCTTAATATCGAATTAAATAAATGTATAATTTTTATGGATAATAATCGTTACGTATATACTTATAGATAGTAATTATTCTAACTAACATTTATATATAATAAATGATTGATAAACTTGTCAAAAAAATTATTTTTCTAAAAAATAAAATTAATTCAATTAGAATACAAATTATTTAATAATAAAGAGATGAACTGTCAACTATTTTTTAGTGTTTAAACAATTGTCTTATCAGCAAAGTATGTGGAAATTTAAAAATACTAACACACATATGCAAGAACTGTCGTTGTACGTAAATAGAATACATAAGAATAGTACGTTCCTCTTCCTCCACATGCTGATTCTCCATCCTACACGTGAAAAGGCTGACCTTTTAGTTAATTTTCTCAGTTTATTCAACGTGTAATTTTTATATAGTTATTTACTAATCCACGAATATCTTTCTTAGAATAATTAGCTTACCGCGAAAAAGAAAACTAGGAAAAAGATTTTACGAGATTCCTCGTGTATTTTTGTTTTGTTTTTTTGTATACAATTTATTCATGGATATTGATGTATTACAAATTATGCAAAGTTCATTGAATTTTACATTCGTGTCGTAATATTGAAAAAAGAAAAGAAAAAAATAAAATAAAAAAGAAATATTGAATTTTCGATCGAAATAATCATCTTGAAATTGTTTCTCATTACGTTCCGATGACAATCTCATAAAAATCTAACAATAAGCTTCGAGTATTTGAAACACTTGTTGAATATTAGTATAGCCATTTTGTTTATCGTTATAAAGAACGATACCGTTGTTTTAGAAGAATAGAAAAAGATGGCATTAGTAAGTTTAGCGAAGATACTTAACGCTTAACTGTCTTCGTACAATTAGACCCCCTATAGAACAGAAGTAAGATCATCTTGACAACTATGACTATGACTACGACTACGACAACGAAGATGAGGATGAGGCTGATGTCAGGTGTTAGAGAACAGGTGCTCGAAAAACAGAAGCGTATATTTCGTTCAGGTGTACCGCAACGAAATGTTCCGCCATTACGTTTTACGACGGCTAAGAAACACGAGAAATATTGCTTCCGAGTCTCAGATCTTTCTTTATCTATCTTTTTCTCTATTTATATTTTTCTTTTCTTTTCTTTTTTTTTATCTAATTTCTTCCACGAGAACAGCTGAAATTGAGATGACTTTTACGTGGAAACATAATGAAATAATCCTTAATGGTATAGAAATAAAATAATACGAGAAAGTTTGTTAAATTTTGAAATATATTTTCATTTGCATATGTCAGAAATTATGAAATTATTAATTAATTATAAAATTGAAATATTATATGCGACACGTGTTACATTATAAAATAAAAAGATAAATCAAAATAGAAAAATAAAAAAAAGGGAAATGTACAATTGTCTTTAAATAATTACAAAAGAAATTTTTCGAACTATTAATTAGTATAAATAAAAAGATAAAGAGAAAGGAAAGGATATCTATCGATAGTTCGATTCTTGATGGCTAGAAAAGGATTTGATCGCGCTTCCGAAGCACGCGAGTAGGAGAAACGGGTTGGCATTCCCACGGCAGGATGCTACGACCACTTTCGCTATTATTCAACTTTATCCGACGTATTGCGAAAGGTAGGTAATAGGTTCACGTCTGTAAAGATATTTTCGATTGGGCTGCTTCAGAGACATTACAATCTTCTTGTCAGCCATTAATATATCCAAGTCACCACTCTCTATCTATATTTTCTTTTTCTCTTCTATTCCCTTTCTTTTTCTCTTTCTCTTTTTCTCTTTCTCTTTCTTTTTTTTTCGAATTTTTTTTCCCTTATCCAAGAATAATAAAATTAACTACGTTATTCTTCGTTGATATACAAATATATCGATTATTATTTCTATTTCTCTTTTTTTTTAATTTTATTTTATAATAATAATAATAATAATAATAATAATAATAATAATATATGTTTGCACGTGTGCAGTAAGAATGCGAACGAAGAAACTTGAAGAAAAAGATATGGGAAAAGATAAAATTCTAATTTCACGTTCGACAAGCGCATCATTGAATTTTACCCAAAGGAGAACACGTGAATGTTTGCACGTACATGTGATATAAATGAATATATGTACGTAAGCATGAATGAAATAACTTGTAATGACTAATGACAGGTAGGACGTCGCGTCGTGCAGCACTTATTTCACGCTTCGCCATTATCGATAGACGTTTGTAACGAGCGTGAAATCGAGCAGACCCGCAAACGGTAGCGCGACTGACAAATCGACTCATCATGACCACTATCTTCTTTTCCTATTTTTTTTTTCTTGTTAAAAATGTTATCTTTTCGAATGCACGGTTCTCTGTAGCGTTTGCTTTCATAAATGATACGATTGGATTAGTAATTCGTTCTCGTTGTACTTTCAAAGATATGAATTAACTTATTTATTTAAACACAGACACACACACACACACACACACATTTAACCATAATAATAATTAACTATAATGGTAATTACGAAAATTTATTTAAATGAGATAAGTGGAACAACAATATGACAGTAACTACGAATTTTACTTATTATCCTCATTATATATTTTTTTTTTTTTTAGATAGATAAATGCTTGGAAAAGGTTTATTTTTTTATTTTTCTTGGATTAATATTGTTTCGTTTAAATAAAATATTACATATCGTTTATTATTATTATTTACTTTTCACTACGAGCAACACGTGTTTAATGTATATATGCAACAAACACGTGCATCGTCAGGTGCACATACACGTGAATTCATTAAGTATACCTTAGACTTTGTTGTAACATTTTCTTTGAAATACACATATATTATTATAGATAAGTTGAATAATAATTGACGTACCTATGTTACACGTGAAAAATACTTCATACTTTTACAGTATATTAGAGATAAGTTTAAATTGATAGTTTTTGTACAAAGTTCTATTTTTGTGAAATCGTATTATTCATTGATTATTCTTAAATTAAACGAAGATTCTTAAATTATGATTTCTGTTTCTAACGTCAAACCATTTGTATACGGAAGTTGGGATAAATATCAATTTGTGTGATGATGTTACAATGTATCGTTAAGAATGAGGAAGAAAAAGAGAAAGAGAGGAAAAGAAAAAAAGAAAGAAAATAAAAAACCTACGACGACAACTAGCAAATAGTCTCGACTATGTCATCGTACACAAGTTCCTTGGACGATAAGAATTTATTTATTCAAGGAGGCGAAGTTACAGACCGGACAGCGTGGGCTGTATCGTCTTACCAACAATAGGCGAGGAATAACATCCTCCACTTGCAAAAAGAAACATACACAAACATAAAAAAAGATAAAAAGAGAGAGAGAGAGAGAGAGAAAGAGAAAATTCATTTCTACTCGCAACAATTGGCTTACGTTTTTATCTTATACAGAAGCTCGCTAATGATCTCCTTAACTTCATTTTATTTTTCTTCTTCTTCTTCTTCTTCTTCTCTTGTACCTTTATTTTATATTCTTAATCTTCTTCTATTTTCTCTGATCAAAGTTACGTGAGCAGTTAAAAAAATCTGTTCTCATTATTACAGATAAAATAAAATCATTCATTCAAATTTAATATAAAATCGTGGTAGATTTAATTTCGACTATTTTATGACATTATTACGTACTGATTATTATAAATAATAAAAATAGTCTTTATCGAACTTATCTTTATAACCTTAATATTTCAATTATTTCTTTTCGTAATTTGATTATCATTATTCATTCATTTAATTTATGTATATTCTTAAATAAATCGTATTTATATTAAATTTTTATATTTTCGAATATGGAACGATTTATTTAATTACGAGGAACGTCATTAGTCGAAAGTTTATATAGATAATGATTGTGGATGATAATTGGTAAAAGAGCCTCATAAAAGAGCCTCGTAAAAGAGCCTCGTAAAAGAGCCTCGCAATAAAGTCTCGTGTGTTTGTGTGCGACTGCATACTACGAAGCGTAGACACATATACAATAATTTCGATTCTGTACCTGTTTGTAGGTAGGAGCGATAGAAAGGTAGAGGAGTAAACAGAGATAAGAGCGTAGGTATTCGACAAAAGCCTCGCAAAAGAGCCTCGCAAAAGAGTCTCGTAAAAGAGCCTCGTAAAAGAGTTGCTCCCCCTTATATATCAAACATCCCCTTGTTTAGGCTGCTAAGCAACTTTCTCTCGTATCAACATCTTGCCAGGCACTAAGTTTGTCTCTATTTACGCTGCCAGGGAACGCTCTCCCATAGCTACAACTCAACATATCACGAACTTGCCCCTTGTTTACTCTACCTGGCAACGTACCCTTGTAGCTTCTTCACGCCGCACACGACACGCACACGCAACGAACGCTCCTACTCCCACACTCGGCCATTTCTCTCGAAACTTACTTTTTCGAAGGTTTCACTTCTAACACGTGTGATCTGCCCACATGATATTTTTTTTTTACTAACACGAATGCTTATGTTATACAAGCTCTCAACGAAATTAGTTCAGGATAGGTTTTCTTGTCTCATCGGTTAAATTCATTTAATTAATAATGCAATTAATTAATGCACTTTCATTTTTATTACGTGTTTTGTTCGTGGTTAGTAGTGGTGAAATCGAGCATTAATTTTACTCGTTTTCGTCTAGAAAAGCATGTAATAAATGTCATACATGCATTGTCTCATACTTAGTTTATTTAATTGCGGTTTATTTTGATATATCGATACTTCAATATTATAAATAAATGAGCAAGAAGACAAAATCATTCACGGCATATAGATTCTAGCAGTTAAGTGGTAGCTCAAAGCCCAGTTCTTTAATTAGAACAGCCATCGTAATCAAAGGAGTTGTCCGAGATTTTGAAATATATTAATTAAATATATTAAAAAATATTAAAAGTCATTATTTATGAAGTAGCTTGTAGAATTCTTAGTCCGTATAGATGAATTTTTATTGACATATTTTGATGTTTTTATGTATGTTAATTATATTTTTTAGATTAGGATTTTCATTTTCTGATATACTAATCCCCCGTTTTTCTCCCCTCTCCTACTTTCTGCATTCTCATCTATGCGTGTGCCCAGGTGTTACACGTATGGATGAGAAACAGTTAGCGTGGGTTTAGTTTTAGTTTTTTCCCCTATTTGCGGCTGTTATTGTACTAGTGATTGCACGATGTACTTTACACCTGTGTGTGGATATTAAGTAGTATGTACTGTACATCGTATCGCAATCGTTTTTAATTAATACATCATTTAATTTTCAGAGCATTATTTCTACATATCACGTGTGATATGAAAAATACGCGTTTCTGTATTTTTATATTTAAATTAAATATTTCTAATTTTGTTGGTAATCGTTTGTATAGTAGAGTTACTGCCTTTATTTGTGGAAACTTTGATATACTTGTATTATACTAGTATGCTGATATATACTAGTATGTAGCAGTATTTTTTCTTTAGTTTTTTATACAATAATCATTAGCTTTGGCAGTCGATTACAGCAAAAAGTACGTATACCCATTAGCATATAAGTTTAGAAAACGTGGTTGAACTAGGGTGTCGGAGGTGCCCCGGGGCATGCTCTCTAGTTTAGGCTTTTGTATCCGGGTGGAGTGTGTGAGAACCGTGGAGTGTATGTGTTAGTGTGTATGTTTGCACTTTTTAAATATAGGCTTATAGGCAGAAAAGTAGCATACTTTTTCGAGTGTATGTAAAAACTTTAATTTTAAGTAGGTAAGGACCGAGTATGGCAATAGGTTTGCTTCCATTCAGGGTTGACATCCCTGTCTCATCACTATGTAACGCAAGTACTATCGGGTCAATGGCTGTACTAAATTCAATTCAAATTTATTAATATGTTTAATTATTACTCACTTTTTTTTGGTCTTCTGACATATTGTTTTTGCAAAATAATCAAATGTAACATTTTGATTTATTAAATAATTTGTTGAAAAATAAAAAGTATGACAATATTTCATACTTTATTTTCTCACAATTAAAATAGCATGTATATTAAAAGAACTTAAAAATAATATTTATAAAATTTGATTTGTATCGTGCATACAATTGCTCATACAATAAAATACTTTATTGATAAAGGAATGGCAAAAAAAAAATCTGTTTGGTGTAATGTGTACTATATTATACATTTTTTAATCATATTTTACACGTAGATATTTGAAAATACATAGCTTTTCAATCTTTCTAATACTTTATGCATATTATACATTGATTTCTTTATATCTTTTAAAAATCACAAAGTTCTGTATGCAGCAATGATATCGATGCAAATCTAACATTCAAAGATCTCGTCGTTCGTTGGAATTTTAGTGTGGGATGAGGAATTTTATACAAGTTCCGGCAGCTTTTTGCATAATGTTATTGATGCGCTTAATAAAGGTTATTCTGGTACGTTTGCATATACATACATATATTATATATATATATATATATATATATATATATATATATATATATATATCTCAATATATAGAGGCATAGGTGAAACTGAAGAACTATTCATCGTTATTAATCGTTATTATATTCCTCATTAATCATTGAAACTTGACTAAGAACAGATACCTACACTTCTTTGTTCCTTTCGAATATCGTCGATACAAAATTTATATATTTTAATTTTAATTATTTTATTTCGTATTATTATAAATAGAACAGTTATATGTATTGTTACAAAATACTTCGTTTCTGAAGAATAGATTGTAATATTCTTTTTTTTTTTTTTGTAATTTATTTTCTAGAAAAAGACCAAAAAAGAAAAGCACAAAGAAGAATGAAAATCGATCTTACTCGAGATATTTCAAATGTCACGCGAGATTTGTTCTGAGGGAAGTTTAGGTGCTGCGTTGTTGTTTAGTTTTAAAAAATTTCTAACGTAAGAAAATCCGAGCGAATTGAAAATAATATCGAGACGGTCATGATTTAAGAGCGGGTAAACACTGTGATTAGGAGAGCTAGGCACGGCCGTCAATTTTGCGATAACGCGGAATGTGTCTAGGTCGGTTCTACAGATAATACCAGCGTGTATTGTTTAAGGCTGAGTTCGTGGAAAACGGGATGGTGGACGATGGTGATAGGTGTTATTGTAAAGTCCTCGAGTAGTATACAATTTCTACGAAAGTCTTTCTTCTTTGATGTTGTTGTTTTTTTTTTTTTCTTAGAATCTTCGTGAGAAACGAAGGAAGGAATCATCGTTCGAAGGATAATAAATGTATCTATATATACTGGAAGATTTCCTTGCTTAGAAAATTAGTGGACGTAGAGTATTATAGTTTCATGAGTTTGTTCACTTTGTGTATGGCCTAGGGATTATTATAATAAAATGTAATCGTCCAAGATGAGACGTAATTAGCTAGGATTCGAAGGCTTCCCTTCTTTCGAACTCATTCGATTTATAGAATGAAACGGAACGTGTTTGTTGTATAGGCCACCCACGAATAAGACCAGTCGTTGCATTCGTACGGCCCTGGGCGATATCTAGTGCAGCGTCTCTCAAATTTTCTCTTCGAAACATCATCGATGATCTGTTGTAAACACAGTGCGAAGCCTTTCGAGTTAAAAAAAAACCTGAGAAAAAGAAGAAGTTAAAAAGAAGACAAAAAGCAGACATATTTAAAATAAAAGGACAAGCTGGAGTGTTATTTGAGACTGTCTTTAAAAAAAAGGTACATCGATGTGGTCATTTGTTCTGCTTGTGACGAAGACCAGGCACAAAATGGGGAAACCACTTGGCAGATGGTCAGTTGGATAAAATTGCTTTTGGAATTAGATGAATAAAGGAAGTGTGTTTCTTTCTATTTCTTTGGCAAATAACAAAGGATAAAAGGATAACGAACTTTCCTTAACTTAGACATTTTTAGGGTTTTTTGGTGGTTTTATGTTTTTTTTTCCCTTATATATGTTTAGTTTATTAAAAAAATTAAGATAAGATCATGCATGTACAATATTTGTGCTCATAACAAGGGACAGAGAGAGAATAACAAAATTTCTTCAGAGTTGCAAGGACTTATTTCTTCAAATAATTTTTATATTAGGAATATCTATACACTGAAATAGAAGCCATATGGTTAATTTTCTTTTTTTTTCATAAAACAGTTTAGAATAATACGATATACTTAAATTAGCAATGTGAGGTTAGAAGAACGGTTGAGAAATACTGAGTTCGTGTTCGTGCTTCCGCCACGTCATATCGTAACAGTAGATGCCTCCTTGGTTCTCCAGGCCACTCCACCTCTCCTCTCCTCTTCCCACTAAGACTGGACATTAAATTTTCACGGTTCAACGATGTCAAATACGAATGTTGCAGGACGTTCTCGATGAGTAAAGTCGACTCTTGGGGGCCTTAAGCAGGGCCCCTTCGAAGACACGCGCGGCATGTGGCACGCGCTCCTCGACTTCTTCTTCTTCTTCCATGGAGGTCCCCAATTAAGCGGCATACACATGTGCTGCCATTTGCCCTTCTATTACTTTTCTTTCAACTAGGAGCATTATAGCCATTTTCTTTTCTGTTTTTTTTTTGTTGTTGCTTTCTCTATGCTTCGGTGAAACGAATAAGAGACAGAAAATAAAAAATGAATATGAGACAATAAGAAAATAATAAGCATATGCGAGAGAGTGTGTATGTATGAGACAGAGAATGTTTAAATGGGAAGTATAATGAGTGAGAGAGAGAAAGAGAAGAAGCTCTTTAAGAGTGCACCGAAGTCAAGGACACATGTTGCTTGAGCTGGGCCTTAGGGCCCTTAGGGTGTCTCAGACGCCATCGAAGATCCACTCGGCTGGAAAACGATCGGTCTGCTACAATGTTAACTTCAAGGCGTCGCGAGTCAATGGATTCGGTCGTTAATATTTTCCGCGAGTGTTCGTAAACTTGACTAAGTATAATATGCATAAACGTGTTGGTACGAATAACGAATATAATATACATGTATGCATGTATGTATTCATAAAAGTCCGTTATTATTTGATGAAGCTTTCGAATCGAATCATATAATATTTTTTTGTATTTTCTTCTTACCTCTTTTCAGTATCGTCGGTTATGCGTATGATCGTTTAGATGTTAGGGTAGATTATATTAAAACGGGTTAGAGTGCATTGAAAAGTTTCTTCGAAGTTCATTGTTTATGAACTACACTAATTTTATTTTCAATCGTTTAAATGTAACGATTTCCGTTCTCGCCGTCTGCAAACTATCTTGAAAGGAGAGTTTACGATAGGAAGCGAATAACGCATGAGTGCCATTAAATGTGTAGGATGCAAAAGACATAGGATATAGTGCGTCTTCTAACGGAGATGTTGAAAATATTTCCGAAGAGGAGAGATCAGTTAGGTGAAATCTTTCGGTGACGTAAGATATTATGTTCATCTTGTTTATTTACTTCATTCGTTTAATTCCTTTTACATTTGATTTTTTTTTTATAGTAGATTCCAATGATCCCTACTGTATTGTATATAGCGATATGATTTTTATAGGAAAAATAAACAAATTTATTATATATTTCATGGTTATATATTTGTCGCGAAGTTAAACTATTAAATTAAATTAGAAGGAAAAATCTCATTAGAATTCTATTCTAAGAACTTACATTTGATCATTGAGTATCATATAGGATTCTGGTTGCAGTAGTAACAGCTTTCTAGCAGAAGCACAGTTAGCCATGCGATTAGAGGAGGGCAAGGTAGAGCAGGCAGGCAAGCAAGTAAGGAAGGAAGGAAGGGAAAGAGGGAAGAGGAAGGAGATGGCGGAGGGACGCCTCTCCTAGGTGTGGTCGATAGGAATATGCATCGTAGGTTGCTACGGCAATACGAATAAAATGTAAATTCGGCCTCCTTGCTACCTGAACGCGTGCTTGGGTGCTTGCTTGGGTGCTACGCTGGATTGGCGACTCTCCAGGCCACCACCTCTTATACAAAGTCAGAACAGTTACCGGTCGAGACTTTCCGAAAGAAAAGCGATAGCTCTCGTGTGTGCATTTCTCACGGACGAGTTCGTAGAATTTTCGTTACGCTTGGATTATTTATACGAGTTTAAGAATCCTTTCCATTACCGTTTTGCATTTTCTTCTGATAACCATTCTAATGAATAAGCGAATCATGATCGATAGTAAAAAGAAAGTTAAGTCAATAGTTGATCAATTTTCATTTTATTGAGATTAGGTTTTTATCGTATTAATAATATTCCAATTTTATCGTAAATGTTTTTAGGAAAATTGCGATTAGATTTTTAATTTTATTTTCATGAAGTGGATGACACATATATTAAAATATAACATCCTATTGGAAGATAGAACGAATAATTCCGTAATTATTTCGATAAATATTATTTACATAATGGGGACGATATTATTACATTAGGTGTTGTTACTCAAGCAGACGTTACACGTAGAGCAGGTGAGAATGTTTATCAGGATGTAACGTGCAACGTAAAGTGGTGTAACGTGCACATTTGTGACACCCTCTCCTTTTATATACTGCACCTTTTAACCTAGTGCGTGCGTGCGTGCGTGCGTGCGTGCGTGCGTTTGCTTCAGTGCGGTTTGCGCTTCAGCTGCATGAAAAAAACCACAAATTAATTGTCTTCATAGGTTTGCCTGTCGTGCCACAACGGAAACCCTACGAACGTACTTATATGTACGTACCTACGTACTTGAGTAAAACGACAGGTTGCGTACGTTGTTTGAACGATTATCCTTTTTAACTCATAAACAAAATGAACTTGATTCCGTTGAAAAATGTTAAGATTTCAAGTTTTGTTATAGATATCCTTTTATATGAACATTTTTTACATGAACATTACTTTATCTAATATCAATTTCATTTCTGTTGTTTTTTTCTTTTTTGTAAAGTATTTTTCATTAGGTAAATTTTGTTTTAAGGATTTGAATAATAAACAAAATTGAGAAATTAAAAATGATAATAATTTTGTAGCGTTTAAATGCCAAAATTTAGAGAGAAACGCATTGAATGTATTTATTTAACTTATATTAGTTAAATTTGAAAAAAGATCAAATGTATTCTAATCAATTATTGCATATGGAGTAAACGTAATCTTTTATCCTAATAAGAAGCGTCCGGTATTTTGAAGCAATCCTTATAAAGAAAGTAATATAATGACGTGCCACACACACACACACATTAGGAAAACTACAACATTACTACCAATCATTGTTCTTCTGGATTAAATGACCAGACTAATTAAACCTACACAGGACTCTATGCAATTATGGTAAATAAGAGGGCGTTGTGAGGTACTGAAGTAGCAAAGTGATGATCGTCGTAGTTGTACCTAAAAGCCTATTGTTCTTGCTCGTAATTTTAATAACTTTTTCTTTTCTTTTTATGTCTCATTAAATAGGAAGAATAATTGTTTTTTTTTTTCTAGATTCCAAACAAACGTCAATTTTTTGTTGTTGTCAAAAGTAGTTTTCATATATGACAATATTGAGGAAAAGATTTCAACATTGATTTCAAAATATTATTCGAATTAGATTTTTTTTTGTTTTTTTTTTTCGATTAAAATAAGAAAGTGGTTAATATCAAAGCGTAGGTTTTCTATTCAAATTATCATGATGTTCAAATTTATAAGGTTTCGCCGTAAAAGGAGATCAAAAGTTCTCTCTTTCTCTCCCCCTCTCTAAAAATTCTTTTACGTATCGTTCGCTTGCAAAATCGTAACCGTTGACAACTATCCTTGAGAATCCTCTTAAAGCGAGTCTTTTAAAGTATCAAAGGGTGTCTCGTAAACGTTTCAATCGTTTGAGATTCGATTCATAGTGAATTTATACGAATTCGAGTCGAATAAAAAGAAAGATTTAAAAAAAAAATAAAAAAAAAAATATATTAAATATGCTCGTATATAAGATCACCTTGAAGATTTCGATGGATTATTATTAATGCCGAGCTCGTGCAAGGTACATTCGTTAACAGAGTGTCAAAATCATTGGGATCTTTTTATTCATCGTATTTTTCTATATATACGTATAGATATATTGTATAATTGTATGTATCCTATACACTTTTACACATATATATATATACTTGTTCTCGTGAGAAAGGCGTAGGCTATCTCACTCTTCTTTTACGCGAGGTGTTTCTTAAGCACCGATCACCGAACACACGTGCCCACGCATCTCACGTTGAAACGTTTTAGATTAGTGCCCCCAGATAACACGTTTACCACACGTTAAACTATACTCGAGAGAATCATCGAAGGACTTGCTTCTTATTATCCTTTTCCTTAGACGACCATAACGATGACGACGACGATGATTTTTTTTTTTTTTTAACGATATATGGAGCTGCCCATTCGTCAAATCGATTAACTCCTTCAAACGAGAAATACAAAATATTTATGAAGTTAAATTATTCTATCATTTATTATTAAACGACCATGAAATTTATTTTTATTTAGTTGTATTAAAACTAATTGTTAGGATAATTTGTTTGAAATATAAAAAGTTAGGAATAAAATAAAAAAAAAAAAAAAATAAATTCTAAAATTGTAGTTAATCGCTTTAAGCTCATGAACGGGGCACCATATATCAAGATAAAAATTATTGCTTACGCACGTGCTCTAATATGAATAATGTAAATTCTCGATTTGTAAGTTCTTCCCCCTTTAAAAGGAACTTTGAAATTTATTCGCAGTGCATTTCACCTGTTGTACATCGGTAAAGTGGAGCAACCAAGAAACTCGTTAAAAATAATGACCATTGCCACAGGAGTATTCACGATTATCGTGTCATATTGGATACCTTGAAGAGTTCTCTTTATTTATTTCTTTCTTTTGAAAATAGGATATTCTCAATAAAAGTAGAAAGATAATTGTATCTCGTATTGTGGTTTTTTTTCCCTTCTTCCTTGTGTGCTCATAATCAATGAAAATTTCATTCAAGAATAGGTCAAATTTGTATACGCAAACGATTAATAATTTACAATTCGGGTATAATTTTGAACATTAATATTAAAATAATTTGTATTTAAAAAAAAATATATTAATTTTGCCTTTTTTTGCATAAAACATATTCAACAAAATAAACAAATGAGAGAGAGAGAGAGAGAGAGAGAGAGAGAGAGAGAACAAGAATAAAAAGTTTTATACAAAATGATGATTCCGTTTAGACGACGACGACGACTTTTTTAATGCTTTTTTTTTTTGTAAACTTTATTTTATATTTAAATTTGTAGACGAAGGGAAAAAGAGAGGGTGGGGATTTCCAATGTATGACGAGCTTATTGGTTCGTCTTGTTGGACATTTACGACAGGTCTTTCGTAGCTCGAGGGCAGTGCTCGTCGAATGCAGGATGAGAGATTCTCCTCTCATCCATAGTAGTAGGAACTGCACGGAATGCTTTTTCTTCTGTTCAAGGTCCCCGGCGAGATGTGAATGAATGTAGAACCTGTTTCATCCTTTTCTTCATTTTCTTCTTCTTCTTCTTCTTCTTCTTCTTCTTCTTTCGCGCTAGAATAGTCCCCGGTACCAATAGACTATGTCTTTAACTTTGCCAATCGAATCGAATCGTCTTCTTCATTTCCTCTTCCCGAAACCATTTCCTTTTACTTATTCTTACATCCTGTTTAATCGGAGAAATACTCTTGATGTTGATGGTTCAGGGATAAATTTGGAAAAATTAATTTTTATTTGATTGTCTTAAAAAACAAAAATTAAGATAAAATATTATTCAAGTATGATTGTTATTATTTTAAGAATTAATTAAGAAATTACTATTGCGATAGTTTTTATTTTGTTTTATTTGATATTTATATTTAATACTGAATTAGTGTTTTATTTTAAAATATAAGATACAAATTGTAACGTAAATTTAGTATATGGTACTATTATCAAAATTTACATTAACATATATTGTACATTAAAAACCTATTAAATATAATATATGTATTACTATATTTAATGAATACTATATAACATTAGATGAAGAAAGCGTGCAATTTCACGGTCCAGATTCTAGAATACTTGATCTTCCAGTCAAGGACACGAAGAAGAAGAAAAAAAAGAAGAAAAAATTAAATGATAACACATGCCCAACTTTTCTCCTTATCGGTTACTTTGTTTTTCTTTGTTTATGTTTATTTTTTTTTTTCTTTTCTGCAAACTACGTGTAAAATCATTTCTGCGCAATAATAAACTGGAAAGTAGAGATTTTCGAGAAAGTTTTGCAAAAATAAAAAGACATTTTCGAGAACAAGGGAAAAAAGAGAAAGAAATAGTGTGGTAGTGAGAGAGATATTAAAAAAAAAAAAAAAACTTAAAAAAAGAAAAAAAGAAAAGATATATAAACAACTTGTAGTAAATATAAATATTACTTATAAAAGGAGGTGAGAAGGGAAGGGGTAGGAGGAGGAGGGTTGTTGGGACGGTCCCATGCATTTATCCTTCCCCCACCCCTTTTTTCACTGACTTACCTTAGACACTACTGCTTGGACACACGTGCTTGATGTCGATTGCAGCGCCATCGTGGCCGGTTGTCAGAGTTTGCTTCGATTCGACAGTTTCGACGGAGTCGTGGCGCGCTTCGGATCGTTCTCTCTTCGTTATAATATATATTATATATTTTGAGTTTACGTTTAAAAAATTATTATAAAATAATTTATATTCTCCTTCTTGCTTATAGATCATTTATAGTTTTTTTTTTTCTTTTTCCCTCCCAACCCTGATGAAATTTATTTTTATTGTGTGATCAAAATTGTTCCATCGTATAAAGAAAAAAAGAGAGAGAGAAAAGGAAAGAGAACAAGATTGATTTAAATCGGAGCATGTTTTAAATCTCGTCGAGACCCTTCAAAGGATTCTTTCGATCCAAAGTCGAAGGTGAGTTGTTTTATTATAATATTTTCATTTATACTTTATGAATTACGCTTTATGATTTATCGATTTATCAATTAATTATACGAAACGCTTATATTGTTAAATGAAGAAGAGACAAATTTGATAAATATTTAATCATTTTTATTTAATTATAGCGTTAGTTTTAGTATTATATTTGTTAATTGGTTATTAATTTATTATGGATATTATTTTACTTTGGTATTTTTTTTTTTAATTATTATAGAATAAAAACAATAAAAACAGGAAATAGACAGACTGCATCAATGACTGTGTTACACGTTATATATTTTGTTTTTCTTTTACTTATCTATCTACTCTATGTACCATTTATGATTATTGATGATGATTATTTTTCTAATTTACGTAAATAAGTTTAGGTTATATTTAGATTAGTTATCGGCGTTGTTATTATATGAAAAAAAAAAAAAACAAAAGAAGAAGAGAAGAAGATCGGTTCATAATATCTATATATATATAAAAATCTCGTGTCACAGTTTTCGTTCCCATACTCCTCCGAAACGGCTTAACCGATTTTGATGAAA
>NW_015148970.1:2374624-2392645 GCF_001465965.1 Polistes dominula
GATCTGATTTTGAAAAAGTTTTCACCTCAAAAAAAGCCACAGCAACGCGTGGCCGGGGCACCCTAGTATATATATATATATATATATATATATTTTTTTTTTACGAGCGCATTCAAAGTATTCATTCGATACTACTTTCCTTTTGGTTTCTTCGCGATTTTACAACTTCCCTCAGTGGAGAGTTTAGTTTCGTGGCGAGCGTTAAGAAGGAGAAGAAGAAGAAGAGAAGAAAAAGAAGAGGAGAAGAAGAAGAAGAAGAAGAAGAAGAAGAAGTTTGAGATGCCGAGAGGATTTACGAGGAACGGCTCTAACCTTTGTTTCTTCATGGCAAAAGCCGTCCGTGGTTGCCACGCGCGAATCTTCTACCTTCTGCAAGCGAACTTCTCTTTGTTACAACTCATCTTCTCTTCTTCCTTTATTTATATTTTTATTACTTTTTCTTTTTTGCTGTTTTTTTTTTTAAATTCTTTTTCTTTTTGTTTTCTTGTTAATAATATTTGCAACGTCATCCGGCTGTCATATTCGTCCATTGATGATTATTATAATATTGACTGTGTCATCTAATTCGCATAATTTTCGTCATAGTCGATTTCTTAGTAGTCATGGCTAAAAGATATCTATATATATATATATAGAACTAGATAACGCGTTTCGTAAAAAAAAAAGAATTGGTTTATCAGGTTTTAAAATTACGATTACGTTGCACACTTATTTTTAATTCATTGTATGCTTTGTGAAATTAAATAAGTTAGGTGTTGAAGACTATTTAAAAGATTGTATTAATATTTATCGTAGTTGAAAATTTCAAAGTGTAATTTATTTCACCTAGTAAATATGTGTTAATTGCATTTAATTATTGTTAATGGTATAGAATTGCCTGCCCGCAGACTGATGATGTTGAAACTATCATAAGTGATATATCATGAACAGTTTTTATTTCTGTGCCATTAATCCCTCGAAGTAATTAGTTTATAATTGTACGATAAGATTCGGTGAAGATATGAAAATTCAACAACGACACAAATATTTCGTCACATTCGTTTAATCATACATTAATGAAAAATATTCGACCTCAAAAGTGTCTTGCATTTCTCCATTGACACGTATTTACAATGTAAAAGTTGTCCGTTCATGAAAGTTTTCTTCGGGCCATAATTTTGTTAGATATGATTTTTAACGATCCTATATTGAAAATTGTAATAAATTTGAGAAAAGAATTGTAAAATCTACTATAGTTTTTTGTTTTGTTTTGTTTTCCTTTTCATAGATTTGATTATCGCATTTGTGAAAAATATTTAGAAAAACGTTTTAAATAAAAGAAATTAATAGTTACGATCGAATATATTTAACAATCTTTTGTAAAATACGAAAAAATTCCTTAGGGTATTTGTTTACTCGAAATATTACTTTTGTCTGAACTTCATTATTCTGAACAAATGGTTTGTTGAGTACTGTCGATTTGTTATACTTGTTAAATACTTTATAACCACGTGCAAGCTTTATTCATGTATTGTACAAACGTCTGCAATGATTTATGGTTTAATAACGTCCAACCGAGAAGAGAAATTTTGTCTCGAGGAGGAAAAGTTTTTCATCATTCGTACATTAGAAAATGAACTTGTATATTGTCTCTTATTCGAATACAATATATCTAGAAGAAATATAATTTTATTTTAGATGTAATAATATAAATTGTAATCCACATCGTAATTGTAGTCGACCTTTTCGAGAACTAACCAATGCTATCGATAACGCATTTGTTATTGTTTACATTAGATACAAACGTGTATATTAGATCTCACCTTCGTTCGAAAGTAGAGACGAAAACGAATCTAATCTCTTATCTTCGATATATTACACAACGAATAATAATTAATTTATTAGATTCAATAAATATCATTTCTTTTTCCATATTTATTTTTTTTTTAATCAAGAAATTAATATTAGCCTGATTTGGCTTATATAATAAAAAAGGGGATCACACATAAGTAGCATGGGCGTTTATGACACCTGATACATGTATTGTTCCAATCATTTATCCCTGCTGTTTAGTTTCGTGACAGCTTGCAAGCGTGCGAATATTTCATTTCTAAGAATAACCCTAATCGAGACGCTACTTCGTTTTCGATCTGGTATGGTTTTTTTTTCTTTTCTCAGGCACGTGTCCTCCTGCATCAAATTACGTTCATTTTCCTTATGGATCATTATGATTTTGTTACGATGCAGATGTTTATTTGTGTGTGTGTGTATATTTTGTATATAAATACGTATATATAACTATTCTTCGATTAAACCCCTACTAATGTATCAATACAAATCAATGACATTTACGAAAGAGATTATGAAAATCTCAAGGACGTTGATATGCGTATGCATTTTTACAAAAAAAAAAAACAAGAAGAAATCTACACTTTTTCACAATTTTCTATAAAAAGAGATAAGTAGTAGCAGTGTTTTAATTCGACGAACATAATCGTGAAACGAGACTCTGATAATAATAAGAATGAAGAATGAGTGAGCGAGAGAGATAAAGAGAGAAAGAAGGAGTACAAACTCCGGACGAATCACGCGTCGGTTATACAAGATTCCTTATAAAGTCGAAGGGAGATAAAAACATATAGATAGAAAGAGAAAGATAGATAGAAAGAGAGAGAGAGAGAGAGAGAGAGAGAGGATCCGTGAGACAACCTGCGCTCCTTGCTCGTTTTATCGATCGATGACGTCACCCTCTACGAAAGGAGGCCCTGTATATACCTTCTCTCACTCTATCTATCTCTCCCTTCTCTTCTCTAAGTTTTTTTTTTTTAATACATACACACACAGATACACAGACAAATATACACATATACACATTTACGTAAACATACACATAGAAGCTCACACCCACGGTTAAGGATAGTGGTGAATAAAGCGGACGAAATGGACCGCAAGAAAAGAGAGAGCAAGAGAGATAGATAGAAAGAAAGAGAGAGAGAGAAAGAGAGAAGAAGAACACGGCAAAGGTAGACAATCGGCCAACGAACTCTCTGCCTCGCAGCTTTACGTCTTTCTCTTTCTTTCTTTATTTATTTATTTCTTTCTTTCTTTCTTTCCTTCCTCTCTTTTCTTCTCTCTGCAATTCCTTTCATATTACTTCGTCCTTGTTTCTCCTTTCCTCCCTTACTATAACTCCTTCTTTCTTCTCTTTCTCTCTCTCTCTCTCTCTTTCATTCTTTCTATTTTAATGCATTTATTTATATCTGTTTCTCTTAATTACTCTTTCTCTTTCATTTTTATTCATTATTCTATATCTTTCACCCTTTCTTTCTATCTACTTTTTTTCTTCTCCTTCATTATTCTCTTATCTTGAGTATTTTCATTCTCTCTTCGTTACTTTATCTCATTCTCTCTTGTTATTATTAGTTAATTAATCTATTTCTTTTTTCTTCCATTTATTAATTTATCTACTTTCATCTATTTATTACTGTATATCTCGTTTTTTTTTTTTTTTTGGTTTATCTTTCTATTTTCTAGTTCATCCCATTATCTTCATCTTTGTTTCTACATTATTATAAAATTATATTTTTTTGTTCGTTTATATTAGTTTATATCTTTCGTTTCTTTGTTTTTTTTCCCCCCTCTCATCATTTTCGTCCACGTGTTCAGTTTATTGTATTTATAAAATTATAGTAGGTACTTCAGAAAGAAACGTGGTGCTGATGAAACGACGTCGAGTGCGAATAAAATTGAAGGGGAGTCTCGTTTTGAAAAATATTCTTTATGACGTTATCATCACGTCTTCGAATGATTTTTCGACTCATCATCAACGTTTATCTTCTTTATATTTTCTTTCCTTCCTTCTTTCTTTCTTTCTTTCTTTTCTTTTTTTATGATCTATCGAATGGACTTGCGTGTATATACGTATTTAACCGGAAATTTATGAAAGTTTTATATAAAAATAAAATGTCCACGTGTAACGTTCACATATCACGTGTTTGCACTTATATGTTTTTATATATATGTGCTTATTTGTGTGTGTGTGTGTGTGTGTAGGCAAAGGACACGTTTCCGGTTGGTTCATTAAAAGCTTCTCTTACAGCTGGCTATTTTTTTCATTTTTTCGTTAGTTAGTCATTTACCGGGGCTGATGCATTTCGAAAGGTGTATTCGTCTCCGATTGGGTGGAAATTTCGTGGGAAAATTTTGCTCTTTCATTTGCTGTACTTCTATTACTACTCCTGCTCGTCCCTCGTCGTCCTGTTCGTCGATTAATTTACTATAAACACTAGTCGATGATACTTTCTCTGAGAAATCGTTAACATTACAACTGTTGGCCTATTTTGAACAGATCTACGAAAGCAATTTTTAGTTTATTCTTTATTTTTTTAATATTATAGTTTATAATCAGGTAACAGATTTCACTCAGTTTTTTCTTTTTTTGTAATATAACAACTGTAATTTTAGTAATTGTTATAGAAGAAGAAATCAGAAAGCATTTATTTTTTAAACGTTAACATGTGTTAAGAGTTTTAATTGAAAAATAAGTATCCCTTTTAACAAAATTTCTCTTGAAAATAAAAATAAAAAAAAATTTCCAATTCATAATGTAATAATAATGTTCTTTTAATGAATATTATTTTATTTAATTATGTAAGCACATATAGTAAACTCATAATAGAATTTTGTAAAATAAGAAATAAAAACGGATGTTCATTGATTAAAAATGATTGTTTCATCTAGGAAAAGAACTAGATTCGTTGATTAGAAAATTAACGTAAATCGTTACTTAAACGTAAACTACCGGCTAATTGCTTTCGTGCGAAACGATCGTTAATGTCTAAGTCTTTGGCTAAATCAGTCTATACTTATTACAAAAACATAATTCCTTCGCAAAATCTAGTTAGATGCGACATAGACGAGACTTATGGTCGAGATTCAGGTCAATTGTCTTGGATCGTTAATAAATCATCATGAAAACTTGAGAACGCAACGGTTACGCCGAACGAGAAATCTCTCATAGTTTAGTTAAACTTTTTATTAACTAGCTCACAATTAAAACTGCTCGTTAATTACTCAATGCAAAAATCTTTTTCCGTTGGTTTGGAAAGAATCTGCTGCTTTGATAAAAATTAAATCTAATACGTATTTGTCCGAACTATTTTGACATTTTTCTACAAAATTATTTATTATCGTCGAATAATTTAATTAAATGATGTTTATTTATTTATTTATTTTTTTTTTTAATAAAAATAATTAAAATTATATTTACATAAAACTGATTGCAAATTAAATTACACGATGTAATATTTACAAAAAATATTAGTATTGATAAAAAGGAAATGTATTGTTTGCGAAGGAAAACGATCAAATTTATGAGAGGTTTCTCTCTTTGACAGGGGTCAGGGTTGTGGTGCACCTGATAGAGGCTCTATGGTTTATATATATATATGTATGTGTGTATATGTATAGGTATGTATATGTGCTTACTTGCCTGCTCTACCGGCCATGGGAACCTGCCCTCGCCCTCACCCTGTAAAGCCCTTGGCTAAGGTTTCCGATGCGGTACAGAAGCAGATGTCGATTGTCCTTTTAGAGTATTTTTTTTCCTCTCTCTCTCTCTCTTTCTATCTCCTTTTATCTTTCTCTTTCTCTCTTTCTTTCTTTCTTTCTCCCACTCGAAAGTAGTCTTCTCTAGATTATATGCCTTTTGCTCGGTTTATACGATTCTCCCACGCTTTGGCATGGTCTTCCTTGCGAACGGTATTGTTCCTTTTTCTCTTCCTCGTACATCGAAAAGCATAAGTATAATACGCGTGTATTCGAACGTGCATGAGTTCGCATGGTATTTTTAACTTCAATTAACTCTTACGAAATATATAATATTATCGTATAGAAATATTTTTATTTTTATTCGAGATTTAACCCGCTAGTAAACTTAAATACAAGATAATAGTAATTATTATTATTATTATATATATATATATTTTTTTTTAAATTTAATTTATCAATCGATTGTGAAAAATGAGTACATTAAAAATGCATTTTATTGAATAGTGTTTTCGTTGAAATCATTATGGTAATATTAGTAAGAAAATATTTCAAAGAAAGAGAAGAATAATGATTTCGATCAAGAAGGATCGGTGATGGTGATGGTGGTGGTGGTGGTGATGGTGCATCGAACTCTCGCGGTCTTTCAAGAGAGAAATGGATTTTTCATTGGGGCATATTGCAAATTCCATGAATGCTTTTCAAAGAAATCCGTGGCTCGCACTTTTCATCGTGAAAGAAGAAACACGCAGCAGTAGTAAGCAATCGAGATCATCGCGAGCCAACCGTTCCTCACTACGCGTTTGCCCGTCCGTGAATACTAATTAACTCTAATTAACGCGATTGAGAACAGAAGGGTAATAATCTTTAACGTTACCGATTCCTACCACGCGGAATTTCAAATACCCCATACGAGAGAGTAGTATATTCGATGCGACGCGTGAACGCTCGAGACTGTGACTGGTATTTATTTTCTTTTTATTTTATTTTGTTTATTTTTGGTTTTTAAATACGGCCTGCTTCTTGTACGACGTATTACCTGCTGCATTTATCTTCGATTAAATTTATCACAGCAGGAGGATAGGAAAATGGTGAATACAAAAAATATACCACCGCGATAAAATATAAGCAAGGCAATTGACGATTTGTACTATTTTAATTGCGTTCATGGAAATAATTTTAATGGATAATCTCACTTTCTTGTTTTTTTTTTTTTTTAAACTATTCGTGTTTAAATAAACACAAGCGTTTAAATGGTAATCGTGTTTTGTGTTACAAGATTATAAAATAAAACAAATTTTAAGATTTGTAGTATTATAATTGCATAGTATTATATTGATTATTCAATTGCAGTGTTTATTGTATATAGGTAATTTTTGTCTCGATTTTGACACAATTTTTCTTCGTAGATACATGAATAATATTACTATTAATGAAATCTTTGAGAAACTTGAAATGAAGTTGAAACGATTACCCTTTTTTCTTTTTTTTTTTTTTTCAAAAAATCATTCGTTTCGAAGACTGTTAGTAACTTGCGAGTAAATGCACGTACATCCAAGAAAATTTCAATGCAGGGACCGTTAAACTGCACTCCTTACATATGTATATATATTCACGCATGAACTTACATAGTCACTTGACTAAACATCGTTAACATTACGCACAATTCTCACTTATGTTAGCTGGTTTCCTCTTGTCTTGCTAGCACCGTTGTACCGATTGCATCTTATTAAAGTAAATGCTTTTAAGGTTGTGCACATACTCGATCAATACTAACACATACAAATTTATGTTTTTCTCTCTCTATTTTTTTTTTTGTAAGTTAACTCTGTTTTTTCTTCTTTTTTCTTTCATTCTTTCTCTCTCTCTCTCTCTTTCTCTGTCTTTCTTTTTGTGGTCACCTTCGATCGATGTCTCGTAGAAAGTAAAATCACGAACGTCCAGTACTTGTCTGACATACATTCGACCAATTCGTATGTATGTATGTGTGTATATGTATATATACGTCCTCGAGAAACTTTTTGAAAGGATCTTTCGTCGAGTCCAAGAGAGTTTACCGATTTGGTCAAAAAATCGACCCACCCGTTCATCATTCTGTAAATATATCTTGAAGTATTTATTTGCGTTATACATCTTATTCTTTTTTTTTTTGTTTTTTTTGTCGTTCAATCTTTTCTCTCCTACATGAAATAATTTATTTTCTTATAAATGTTAATATAAGAAAAAAAATTCCTTGGATGAATAATACGAACAATAAATGTAAGATATCTTACACGAAAGTGTGACACATTCGTTAGATATCAATGAAAATTTAAATCGCAAATATGGATATACTCGTGCGATTAGAATAATCAAGGATGTGAAAGATGGAGTAAATAATAAGAATAATAATAATTGGAAGAAGAAGAAGAAGAAGAAGAAGAAGAAGAAGAAGAATTAGAAGAATAAGAAGAACAGAAAGAGAGGATAAAAGAAAAGAAACGTAGCGTGACTCGAAGTTGTAGTTGCGATTCAGTTAACTTTTTTTCTTCCAAGTTCACAAGAAAGACCGAGACCCGATCACCTACATTTTACGGTCAGCTTGTTCTCTCTCTCTCTTTTTCTTTTTCTTTCCTTCTTTCTTTCTTTCTCCCTTGCCTTGTTCTAATAAGAGAGTCGTGTTCGGCCGTGAACACAAGAACGTTTGCACGAGTTCCTTCAGCGTGTAGATATTTTCAAAGCGTGTCTGTTGCACGTGTTCTATTTTTTCTATTTTGTTTTTTTTTATCTATGAGTGTATATATATATATATATATATATATGTTAGTTTTAAGTATAATAAGTAATACACGTATAATATAGAAGAACGATTAGTATCGCCGAATAAAATAAGAAGGCTAACTGTAATGCATCTAACGCATATCACCTATGATCTCGTACCGTTATCTCGAACCAGAAGTGCGTGTGTGTATGTATGTGTGTGTTATAGGTTGTGTTACTTTTCTCTAAGTTTTGTATCCTTTTTCGGCATTTTCTGCATCATTATACTTTGACTTTTTTTCTTTTACTTTTAGATTATAGTAGAAGTAAATGTATATACATTTCTAACGTATTACGTGGGTTGGTTAGTTTCGATGTTGACGTTTGGTATCGCTGAAATCAATGCGGAAGCATGATTCTTCGTGAGAGCAAGATTATTATACCTATTAGGGATGGTCCATTCTCTCTTTCTCTCTCTTTTTCTCTCTTTCTCTAGGAAAATGAGTTTTGAATTTATGAGCTCGTATAACTGTCTATCTAAATCTTTGCATTGAGAATAGGAATATGGTTATTTATCGCTGTCAATAGAATTTATGAGAAGATTGTTTATTGAAGAATAGTTTAAGATATTTTTCGGGAGAAAAGTTAAAAAAGAGAAGAGTTGTTTTTCTTATCAAATTATTGCAAAATATTGAATCCTAATGACTTAGGTGATAGGTCCGATTATAGCATAAAATAAAAAATTCATCGATTGGCTTGAGAACTGGTAACGATCATGATCACCTAGTAGAACAAGATATTAAAAAAAACAAAAAAGAAAAAAGCGTGGAAAAGACGGAAACACGACAACGAGCGGAAGTTGGCACTTCCGTCGACGAGAGACGACGAACATCCTGCGCTACATTTATTTCTGGAGGGAGAAGAAGAAGAAGAAGAAGAAGAAGAAGTGCAGTCGTTTTGAAAAAAAAAAAAGGAAATAAGAAGAGGAAATGTGAAGGCGATGAAACGGAGAAGGGAAAAATCACAGAGGAGAATGACAGAGAGGAAGAGGGTGGAGATAAAGGGGTGGGGCGGGGTGAGGGTGGAGGAAATAGGGGAGAGATAGCATATGAATGGAAAGTTAAAAACACCTAAAATTTCTCCTTCCCTCCTCTTATTCTCTCGGTGCGTGTACACGTCATGCTTTTGGCTTCGTTCCAACTGGTTGCACTTTCTCAAAGAGACAACGTGGGTGCATCCACCTTCTTCTTGTAAATTGATACCACTCGATCGCTAGCGTAGTCGTGAACGTGGTTATCGTGAAACCTTCGGTTATATACTTTGGCCACGACTAACTATAGGACAGGATATCCTGTGTGATTTGAGTGTATACATATACAATATATATATTTTGATTCTTTTTATTTTTTTATTTTGTTTTAATGAGATTTAATTAATAGAATCCTTTTTCGTTAATAACATTGATTTAGATGTAGGATGAACATATTTTGTTGTTGTGTGTTCGTTATTATATTTTATTCCGTGATTTGGTTGAGATATTTATGACTAGAGTTTCTTGTTTTATGTACGTGATAGAAGTAGTAACATGTTATATTAAATTTTCATTAATCTATTGTTTCTTATTTATATATTGTCAGAATTTTTATATTGTCAGAATCAGAAGATTGAATCGCATCGTAAATAAGAATCGAGTCAACGAACTCGATCATTGACGACTACGCATTAGCATAATCTCGTTTTTTGATTAGTTAGGTATATACACATATATGATAGGATCAAGTTTTCCATGATTTTACACTTCATTTATAATATTACGCTACTCCCTTTTCTTTCGTGTTCTCTTTTGTTTTTCGTTTTTTTTTTTTTTTTTTATAATTAAAGGACAGTGCCATAAATGGGTAGCAGGTAGGTTGCGATATGGAAATGGATGCAAGTGAAGGGTCTAAACGATTAAGTTTTTTAGTTGTGAATTAAACGCTTTGCTCAAAAGATCGAAAACGATATGTGGTATCGATAAGAGTTACTTGGGTTCTTGAATATTCGCGATATGCACTTATACGGGCTGCAAGGTATATATATATATATATCCTACGTGGGCACGAGAAGTAGTACTTTTTCCTCAGCTTCCACACCCTGTTCGTTCTCTTTCTCTCTCCTTTTCCTTTCTTGGATCGAGAGTCTGTTGCTACCGATATATACCGGGTGTCGTCAAGGGGTGTGTCAAGTTATTAACTCAAATCATAATACATAAATATTATACTTAAATTGAATTTCTTAAGATATGTTTTATTCTGAAAATATATTTTAATCCTAGAAAAAGAAAAAAAAAATAAAGAAACATTTCTTAAATAAAGTCATCGCACACAAATTTCGACAGTAATAAATAATTTGGTTATATTTGAAATACCAGGATTTGGATTGGTAGACATACGATTTTTGTAAATTTAAAACCCATGATCAGGTTTATATAATTTTATTCTATCTTATCTAAAAATATATAGTAAAAAATGTTTACTTTCATGTAAGAAGTAAACATATATTCATATATAGGTTAATTCTGAAAAGTTCGTAGGGTATTTCCGAAAAGTTCGTTGGGTATTACTGAAAAGTTCGTAGGTCCGTTATAACGAGACATGATCAAGTGCACGCGTATTTTGCGAAAATTCAAAGTCGATTTTCTCGAAGACAAAGCCTCAAACGAAAAAATTTTATTCTATATTTTCGATTTATTTTTTCATGTAGAATCACCCTTTTTTCGCTTGTATCACCAGTTACAGAGAGATCACCCTGTATAATATTACATGTATAATAAAAACTGTGTAATACAAAAGATAGACTTCAAGGAGAAATCGAGGATAGAATATATTTCAAGTAAGTGGTAGGAAGGATCAAGAGAGAATGCAAGTAGGGTTCTCTCAGTAAAGCGAACGCTGTGTTACATCACAGAGGAAAGGTGAGCTCGGAAGGACGTCTAATTCTGACTTGCTTACCGGCAGCCAACCAGTTTGTCTGGACTCACTCAGTGAGATCACTTGATGATTCTTTTTAACATTACCATGAAATAAGAGGAGAGGAGAAGGTAGGAGAAAAGTTTCACGAGACAGGATAAAGAAAAGATGATCTTTTTTGATTGTTTATAATATAGACATGATAGTTATGATCAAATGTTGGATCAATTTGTATAGATAGCAACAATAAGTTAGTCTAGTAATAAAGGTGATCATCATCATCTCGCCTTATTCGATTTCTTCTTGGCGACTTGGAAATAGGACGCAACTCATGAAACCGGTAAGCGTGTTATAGTGATAAAATTGCTATGGAGAGTACCAAGAGAAATGTCTTCTTTTTGCCCTTCCAATCGAGAAGGCGGAGCTCGTAGGAAGCTGCTGCTGTTGCTGCTGCTGCTGCTGCTGCTGCTGCTGTTGCTGCTGTTTTGCTAAACGTCAATGGAATGTTGAGAAAGTGATCGTCTACTGATTACTTGGCCACTTGAGATCAAATTGAACCGATGAACCAATACACCTGTGCTTGTTTCTTCATTTAGAATGATTTCTTTCATTGGATTTGCCCTGTTTTATTGCATACCTGGAATACCAACAGTCTGATGATATTCTGATCCTCTGATTATAGTTTGGTTTTATTTTACTCTTTGTTGAAGATTAATTTGAATTTTGTTTACAATTTGGTTTTGTTTGAATTATGATTTCAGAACACGTCATAATGCGTTTGTTCAAAAGACAAACAACGGACACCTGTCCTCAACTGGTATCAGCAACACCGATATCGCAAGATGAAACTTCGGAGACAGTGACAGTGAACGATGTTACTATAGAGCACAATGAAAATTCTTTATTGAATGATAAAAATGGTTCGTCGAAAAGGCTAGATAAAGATGCTGGAGACCTTGCTGGAGAGTCGGAGAAAACTGTAACTGGCCAATCGTTTATGATAACTCGTAAAGGTATCAACAATTCTTTATCGTCAATAATTCATTTAACATTTAAATATAATTGGATGATAATGATCAATAATATTAAATACATTATTTTCCAATTAGAATTTAATAATTCCAATAAGATGTTAAGAGAGGGGGAGGAAAAAAAAAGAGTGAAAGTTTAATAGTATTATACAATGAGGTAACAATCGTGATTAATTTGTAGGTATCTCAACATGGGGTCGGAAAGTAGGCCGAAGGTTGGATCAATTGAAGAGATCGGAAAGTTCGGAGTTACTTTCGGTCTCGGGTAGAAGACGTCGTTGGAGTCCAAATCGAAAGAGATACGAAGAAGGCTTGGAGGAAAAGGAAAATGTAATTAACTTAAGAACATTTTTGGTTCACATATTTCCATTTGAGACTCTCATTAACGTGAATAACCTTCTTTCTTTAATCCTAGGGTACGAACGAACATTCCTTTTCGGAATTCCCTAAGCCAAAGAGAGTTTCCAGAGTGGAATCGTTGAAAAATTTATTCCGTTCAACTGAGAGAAGTAATTTCTTAAGTTCGAATTCAACGTCGAGAAACGTGACAATCCAAGAGGAAAGTCATCATTCTATGGAGAAAGCTTTGAGCGATGGTGCTATTAAAAACATATCGGCGTTTCAATTAAAATCCGTGAATAATAACAATAATAGTAATAATAATAATAATAATAATAATAATAGCGATGAACGATTAAGGGAGACTTTCTTGTACGAAAAGCAACGACAATTAAGTCGTAGTATTCAAGATCTTCAGGAACAGGAACGTGTCATCGACTTTATTCTTATGAATCAGCAGGTGTTAAAGACTCAAGAGGGTACAGCATTGGTAAAGGAAACTTTGAATAAATTAGATAAGGCTGGTGGTAATATGAAGGATATATCGGAATGTTCTTCATCGTCGTCTAGGATTAACGTGAAAACGAATACTATATCTAGTCGAACGGAGAATAGGAATCATTTTATTAACATTCATGAACGCGATAGGTAAGATTATTATTTTAGATTGATTTTGTTTTGTTTATTTGTAATTATTTCTACAATGATTTGTTTTTAATATCAGTTTTAGGAACGATCAAACAAGATCTTGTCTCTTAACCGGTTTAGAGGATCTAATGAGCAATCTTCGTCTAGGATGCGATGAAAGCGGCTACGATTCCGATAGCACACGAACAGGTGCTGATTCTCCTGACAGTGAACAATGTATTCAAAGAATGACTAAGTCTCGTAGCTTTTCTATAACTTCCGATGATTATCAAGGTATCGATCTGTCTTTGCCGCCGATTATCGACCAAGCTGAACAACTTTCGAAAACTAGCGAGGATTCCGAGAATGTTAATGATAACACTGTAGTGGAGGCACGTCATTTTTTGAGTAATTCAATTAAAACTGAATCGACCTTAGTTATGTCGGAACATGACGATGACACCGACAGTTGCGACGAAAGTACTTTCGAGGATTACGAACAATGCCCTAAATCGGAATTTTTTGGTAATTCCATTAGAAATGTTTCTAAGATTGAATCAAGTCAATATTCAAAAATATGCCCAACTACAACTACGAAGAAAGTTGGTACTGTTAATCAGACGAATAAAACTGTTTCGAGTTCATTGATACAAACGAAATCAATGACTTCTTTAAGAAATCGAAAGTATGGAAGCGCTAGCGTGTTGACTCTTGTCGATAATGCTTCGTCTCCTTGTAAAGATAGTCCACCAGCTCAGAAGATTAATTCAACGACAATGTTAATGAATAGTCCTGTTCAACATTATACTCCTAAAAGATCTCGTTCTGCTTTGGAATCTGAAGTATCACCAAATGAGACTGTCAATAGGCTCAACAAAGTTAAGAGAACTATTTTTGCTGATAATCCTCGAACAACGATGATAACTTCAACGCCAGCGAAATCGACTTTAGTACGTCGAGAATTAAAGACTATGAAACTCAGCGTTGAAAGATCAGGCAATCTTGGTATCTCTGTAGAGAGACGAGAAGCAGTTAGACCGTTTTATGTAATATCCAAATTAGATTCCAACGGTGAAGCAGCCAAATCTAAACTATTTCGAATCGGTGATGAGATCGTCCGAGTCTGTGGTCGCAGATTACGTGGAATGACAATCATCG
Source organism: Polistes dominula (assembly GCF_001465965.1). The sequence goes on from NW_015148970.1 coordinate 2,388,993, forward strand.
AAGCTAGAAATGCCTTACGTAGTTGCGTAGGTAACGTTGAACTTCAAATTGCCAGAGAACCAACGTTTACGTTTGGCGAAGAGATCGGTGATACTTGGGCTGATTTAGATAGAGTTCCTCGTTCTCGAAATGATTCTGAAGCGTGGACTTTACAAGAGAGTAAATCAGATCCTGGAGTAGTAGTATCATCCACCGTGTCTAAAACTGAATCTTCTCATAATAGTGATAATCGGTTGAAGGTCGAAGAAACTCCGACTAAACGGCCTAAAAGTGAATTGTCCATTAACGAAACCAGAGATGATACTGAACGAAAAATGACTGGTATGAGAAAGTTTCAAGTTATCAAAAAACGAACCTCACATCCAGCTTGTTATCCTAAAAGAGTATCAAGCCTTTCGAAAGATTTGCTTACTGTGACCTTGGAGAAAGGAGCAACAAAGAAACTTGGTTTCTCGATCGTCGGAGGATCCGATAGCAAGAAGGGTTACATGGGTATTTTTGTAAAGGATATTATGGAAGGTGGTCAAGCGGCCGAGGAAGGTACACTTAGGGTCGGTGATGAGATCTTAGCGATTAATGGCATACCAATGGACGGTGCAACCCATACCAAGGCCCTTCAGACATTCAAGAATGCCAAACCAGGCAAAATGATTCTCTGCGTTGGACGAAGGGATCCAACGAATAAACGGTTGTTTTACAATTGATAAGACAAGATATTTTTTAAATTTTGGGTTAGTTCTGCTTTGCTTTTTTGCTTCATTAACATTTTTCTTTTTACATTAGCGATAACGTTAAGCTTCAAAGTCTAATACTTTTATTTATTCTTTCCTGCAACTTTTTTTTTAATGCCTACGTAAAGCTCTATTTCTTAATTTTATTTTGTAATAATATTTTATTATTTTTTATATGACGTGTGTTTTAATTAAAGTATTTTTTATTTTTAGGTACATTACACAATCCAAGTCTTGCGATTGTTTAAGCAAATTAACGGAAGATGGATACGAATGATAATATGCTATAAAAAGATAATATTCTTATCTACACATGTATAAAAAATTTATATTTTCTTTAGGTAATATTAACAAAAGACGGATAGGTTCCCATTAATTATTTAAAATCGAGGTGTCTATGTTTTCTATTACACTCGACTAACATGTTGCATCGGTCTAATTTTGGTTACGAATTTTGCGTCGGGAGATATTTAAAAAAAAAATAATTTCGTTTTTTCATGTATATATGTATTAAAAACACTCATAGGATGTTTTTTCTCGTTTCTTGTCATTTGTCAAATACAAGGTTTATCATTGCTTGTTATTTGTTGCGCAAATGGTGTGACAATTAATATTAACAATTGTCAATTGTTTTCGTTACAGTTTTTGGTATTAGTTTATTTTATTTAAAGCCGTATATGTTATTTAATCCAACTTAAAGCAACGTGCAAATTTGTCTTATTTGATTTATTTCGTGATATCGTTTCGCTGTGTTCGCTGTCAGTTAATTACTTGGATGAATTTCGTTTAACTTTCATTTTTGCGTATATAATTAAGCGATGATTTATCAAGAATATTGAAAGAAAAAATATCCCGAGTTGTATGAATTTGTTTAGCTTAAATGGTATAGTTGTCGTTAGTGCTGTCTTTGTTTCAAATTTACACACTCAGCATTATTATATTATACACGTAAAGTAAGTGATAAAAAAGTTTATATATATTTATATATTATATCTATTTGTATGTATATCATTAACAAGAAAACAAGTTTTATTAATTAATTATGCGGCTTCGAATCATGTTAAAGGTTCTAAAGATACATGAAAGTTTGTTTGTGCGTTCGACGAAATACGAAAATTAAAAATAACAACATCATTACACATCTAACGTAGTCATTTCCTGTTAGAAATAACACGCTAACACTTTGGATTATGACGTATTAACATAACGCACAATATTTCATACTCGTAATAGTTTAACGTATGTTTCGCAATAGAAACATGGTTTTCGTTTAAACTAAAAAACACAGCCGCATTTTAATAATATCGACGATGGCATGCACCGATGACACTTACTTTGTACTTATTTACCATCTAATTATGGTCGTTCTAATATATTATTATTATTATAAAGATTTTTATGCTACCGAGACTGACATTTCAAATGTCTACCTGATATAATGCTGTGATATGTCGAATGTAGTCGGATTAGTTGATATCGTACAAATTGTATTTAATAATAAAAAATGATTTTGTTGAGAGAAACATATATAAATGTACTATTGCACATTTACTTATCTACAATCACAGGACGCTAGTTGATTGATTTAAGATTAGTTTAATATTGTTATTTATTATCCCGCTTGCGGAATATAACTTATAGCTGGTGGACCACTTGGAACAAACGACGGTTGCTGTTGTTGTACTGCTGGTATCGATGGCTGATAATTGTACATTGGTGGTGCTGGTGATTGTTGCTGGTAACTAGGATAACTGGGAACGTTTGTCGCGAGGTAGGTTTGCGCTGGTGGGCTTACAAAAGTCGATTGTGCAGGACTAGGATATGTTTGATAGGCAGGACTAGGTAAAAATGCTGGAGCTTGGGCTGGTGCTGGAGCTGGTGCTGGTGCTGGAGCAACAGATTGATAAACACTTGGATAACCTGGCTGAGCAACTGCAGTACCAGGAGCTGGATAATAAGTTTGAATAGGAGGTCCTTGAACTGCAGGACTTTGAACATAATTTACAGCTGGACTTTGAGCATAATTTACAGCTGGATTTTGAACATAATTTACTGCTGGTACAGTAGGAGGGCTTGTTTGGAATGGTGGAGCAGGATTGAAGGCTGCTTGTAAGCCAGTATTAGGAGGTGTTTCAATAGGATAAGTAGCTGTAAGAAAATTTGGTGCTGGTTGTGCTGCTGGAGCAGGAGCAGGAGCAGGAGCAGGAGCAGGAGCAGGTGCAGGATAGTACGCTGGACTAGGTGCTTGGGAATACGCGGGGTAACTTGGACCTTGCACTCCAATTCCTTGACTTGGAGTACCTGGAGTACTAAAAGATGTTTGCCCAGACACAGGTCCAGTTATTTTTGTGACTGGCGAATACGCTCCGGTTGACGTATAAGTAGATGGACCTTGAGTATTATAGTATGCTGCATTAGCTGTAGCTGTATTCGCAGTAGCTGGACTCGATGGAGTGCCATAATTGATAGTGAATGAGAATGACGAGGTAGCAGGGCCGCTGAGCTTCGCTACTCCAGAATTTGGAAAAGATGAAGGAAAGCCAGAAGAGCCGCTTCCTGTGGAACCACTGAGAGTAGGTTGCCTGTTATTTCCTTGATTATAAGGAGGTAAATATGGTGGTGCAGGTGTCGAGCTAGGTCTGCTGGATGTATAAATTTGTTGGTTATTAGCTGGTCGTTGTGAAATACTTGGTGGTAGGTACCTTGGTCCTGAAATAGGACGCCTAGCTGGTGGCGCTGGAGAGAAAGGACGTTGGGTTGTAGTATAGGTTGGTGGAGGAGATGGTGAAGGGGGTAAATATGCTGGATATGTCGGTGGTGGAGGAGGAGGCGGAGGCGGTGGAGGTGGTGGTGGAGGCGGAGGTGGTGGTGGTGGCGGCGGAGGCGGAGGAGGAGATAGAAATATAGGCAATCGTTCTCAAG
>NW_015148970.1:2393271-2419576 GCF_001465965.1 Polistes dominula
AGGTGGTGGTGGTGGTCGTGGTGGAGGTCCAGCAGGAGGATAAGGTATTGGTGTTGTTGATGGTGGCCTCGAAGGTGGTCCTGATGGTGGATAAGGTGTTGGTGTTGTAGGTGTAAAAGATGGTCGTGAAGGAGGTAAGAAAGTTGGTATTGGTCTAGGAGATGGTTGAAAGGGTGGTTGAGATGGTGGTGGTGCAAGAGGAGCAGGTGGAAGTCTAGGTGGAGGTCGTGATGGTGGATAAGATGGTTGAGGTTGGGGTGTAGGGGATGGTGATGTTGGTTGGCGTGATGCAGGATATGGAGCTGGTGTAGATATTATTATTATTTCTTCTTCTTCAGGTGGCGGTTGTGGTGTTGTTGTTGGAGGTCGAGGAGACGGATACGAAGGTGGTTGTGGTGGTGGTCTTGGAGATGGATACGAAGGAGGTGGCGGTCGAGGAGATGGATACGAAGGAGGTGGTGGTCGAGGAGATGGATACGAGGGTGGTGGTGGCCGTGGAGATGGATAAGAAGGTGGTGGCTGAGGAGATGGATATGATGGTTGGGCTGGTTGTAAAGGTCGATAAGGAGCAGGATAATTATAAGTAGGATAACTTGGATAGCTTGGATAACTTGGATAACTTGGATAGTTCAAACGTTGTGCGGGATAGGAAGGTACATTCGAGCCGACATTCTCGGTCGGTAAGAAGAACGGTACCCTCGGCCTTTGATAGTTATATCCGGCTTGTCGTCCCAGCCGCACTTGTCGCCCGGCGCCATAATTCAACAACAGTAGTATTTTCAACTGCGCGTAAAATATGTTACTGTGAATAAGTTTTTCTCTTTTTTTTCTGGAAAGTAACACGTATCGACGACGTAATTTTGAACTTACCCATTGTAATGGCTGCATAATCACTTGGAGCGTATAACGGATGAAACAAAGAGACCAGGGCTTTTATAGAGAAGCCGGTTTGTAAGATCCGCTCACGATGCATTTCCTTGAAGTCGACGCGTCTAATGATATTCTATTACATTTCTTATTATACTTAAGAGCAGTACTGAGAGACTGAAATTGCTAGAGTGTGTTTACTATTACGGTTAGGCGTGACTGAAAATTTGTATTTCTTTCTAAATCGCAGGATTTGGGTAAGGCGAAGTTGCAGTTTATTTCATCATCCATTTTGTTGGACAAGAGTACCTCGTTATGAAGTAACTGTAATAGGGTAAAAGAGAAACAAAAGAAAAGAGAGAGTGTGAATTATGATTACATTAACATAGTATTGTGAGATAAACGATAGGTTGGTTATTAAAATCGTCGTTAAATGTTATGACATGCACGTCGCATTATTTTTTCACAATTCCATGCATTTTCTCAATAAGATATAAGTAAATAATGAAGAATTTGCTCGTGTCGTTGGTCGCACCATTATATACAAGCATGACGACCGAATCACATCACTTTGTCACACTCCATTCAGTTTGCAATTGTTTAATGACGTTCTGGCACACAACATTGCGAAGTCCGTATAACGTAAAAGCGTACATTGCATTTCTCAATCTCGATATAATTGAAATCTCAAAAGTAAGATTCACTAATTTACATGCAGTAGATAATTTGTCCTTTATATTATTTTATTCGAAATAATTTTCTAACTAAGATCGTTTGTTGAAGTTTTAACAAAAGAATGGTATAACTACTTTTGCGGTGAAAAGTTAACTCGCGTATTACAAAATTCATGTCTCGCTAAGAGACATCAAAGCGCGTTTCAGACGTGCAGCTACGTGCAGTTACGTGCAGTTAAGCGAAGTTTATGGATGAACCAGACTGAATACTAACTGGAATCTTTTACGTTTCTTGGACGAACGAAGAAAATCGATTTTTTGTTTTTTTCTTTTATTTCTCTCTTTCTTTCCGTCTCTCTTTCTGAGCTTTGTTCATAGATTTACGTTTTATCGGTTACTCGATTTTCAAATGGTTGATAAATCGTATTATTCGGTGTATGGTATGCGCATAGTTAATCCTTCGGAGTGTTGTCTCGCAAACAGCAGGATGAACAACAGCTTTACGACCGATCGAAGATTGAATCGCAATACGAAGATTAGATTTGAAAAATAACACGATACACACAAACACGCATGCATGCACATGCATCCATGAATTTTGTTCACTCGCCCATAACTTGATTCGATCAAATAATGGCGAAGTACACCATTCGATTGTATAATCTAGCAGTCTTCTTTACGTAATCATTTAAAATTTAGTTTCGTGGCATTTATCTTAACGTAGGATAAAAACTCTGAACGTTGCATTTCCCCTTTCCGCATACAAATCGAATTCGTAGTCGTGTATTTGCCAAGAATTTCCTATATCTTCCATGGAAATAGAACTTTCTTCTGCAAGGGGCAAGGCCGTTTACCGATAAAGGACGACGCTCGGAATCGATTACTTCGATTTCATTTGGACTAACATTCCTTGACCTCTTAAATGGGATGTCTATCTTTATAAATTCTTCTTGTAATGTTTGAGGAAGGAAATCAAAATGAGAAAATATCAGATTTATTAAAAAAGCCGAATTGATTGATGATTTTATAAAAGTTGTTGATCTAGTCGAAAATATGTATGATCGGATTATTTTTAATTGTAAAGTTAATTACAGATTGAATTCTTCTTTTTAAACAATGCGTTTACTTTTAATTAAATCATGTGAAAAAAAAAAAATAGATTGATTTGATTATCGTTTGTTCAAAGTTCTTGTCGATACATTGAATAGATAGATAATAGTAAAGATGAACGGTATCGTATGTCGGTGAGTGAGTAACAGTAGATTCGTTCCAAGAAATGCTCGACATAAAACGGAATCCATGATAAATTTACGGCATTTCGCTTAGTGTCTTCGACCTATCTTCTTTCGAGGAAGGTACTACTACTACTACGTCGTTAAACGTCGTTCTTGTATCGGTCCAAAAGGACGAACTTTGCAATGGAATTAGGAAGAGCTTCGTGTATTTCGTTTGGAAAAAAATAAAAAAAAAACTTTAACATTCCTCATATTCGGAATCCTTCTCTTTCTTTTTCTTTCTTTATTTAATTCGCAAAGAAAGGAAGCATTATCATTTCCAAGAGTGAAAGAGAGAGAGAGCGAGAGAGAAATAAGGAAAATATGTGCACGCAACCGCAATAAGAGTGAGAAAGAGAAGGATAAGAAAAAGAAACTTAAGAAAAAAAAAAGATAAGAAGAAGAAGAAGAATAAGGAGAGTAGAGTAAGGAAAGGGGAAAGTACTGCAACAATTACTATCGTAATGCGGCTTGCACGTTGTCGGCCAGTTGCATGCCAGATGGCGGAGACGATTTTGTCGAGAATCTTGCGGACGACTTGCGCGGTGGTTACGTTCTACTTAGTGATTTTCTTTTAGCAACTTTAAACGATTTCAACCTCGACGTTTGTTGCATCAACGATAATGAATTTTTCTTACTTATATATCTCTTTCTCCCTTTTATTTTTTATCTTTGTCCTTTTCATCTTTCTTTCTCTCATTTTTGACATTGACTCCTTGTTCGATTATTCACCCCATGTTTCAGAGTCGATTATCTTATTTCTATTGATAGAAAGTGTAATGATTAGATAAAATAATTATATGGATTTTATGATATTTGTTTTAATTAGAAGTATTTTTATGTAATATTGATTTTTGACCTATTTGATGAACTGAAAGAAAAATGTTATCACTGAATTAATATTTAACAACATAACTAAACTTGAAGAATAATTTGAAGTTCAAATTTGAGAAGTGTTTTTTAATACCAATTGATAAAAATAATGTTAATTAGAATATCATAATTTTTTTTTGTTGCTTTTTAAATTGATTTTTATATATAATATATTTTTAATGTTCTCAATATGAAATAATGCAATAGTAAAATACCATTAGTGACGAAATAAATAAACATATTCAACAAATTTTGATATAATCGATAATTTATGAACAATAATTATCTTTAAACGTTAAGCATCAATTGAATGATTAACATAAACTTAAAGTTAATTATTATCAATGAATCTAACTATTATATTTTCGTGTGCGTATTTCTGGTTAGAGCAATATCTTTCAGCATCATTTTCATGAAAAGATAGAGAAAGATAAGCCCATCGTTCTGTTGTATAGAGTAGATAAGTATTAGACATTAGGCCCTCCGATGCATTGGGATTATAGCATGTGCCGGTGCAGTTGGTGGACAGGTCGATGTGTCACCGTCGTTCTCGAGGGAAACGTCAAGAGATAGAAACGACGATCAAGAAGGTGGAGGAGGAGGAGGAGGAGGAGGAGGATGGGGATGAGTAGATGATGCTTGGTTACTACGAAAAAGACGAAGAAAAGACGACACGAAGAAAAGAAGGATGAAAAGGTTGATGTTCGGGGCGAGGGAGGGAAAGAGGAGGAGGAGGTTGGTGGACAAGGGGGTTGGTCGAAGTAAATAAAAAAAAAGAAGAAATAAAATTAAAAACAAAAAAAGGAAGAAAAAATTGAAAATGGCGAAGTAGGCACAGGAGAACGTCCAGTTTTTGCTACGGAGTTAGTTACCTTAGACCAAGTAACATTCTCACATAGTACTTGGCGGAAAAGGCAAGATCCCTCCGATCTTCCTGCAACGTCCTTCGAAAGCCTTAAGAAGTCGAGTTTCTACGTCGTCGTTGTCGTTGTTGTTGTGTAGTAACGCTCGTTGTCATCGTCCCCGTTGATCCTCCACCCTATCCTTAGACTTCTCCTAAGTTGCTAGGACTTTTTCCTTTTTATTTTATTTTCTTTCTTTCTTTCCTTCTTCCTTTCTTTATTTCTTTTTCTTTGACGTTTATTAGATCGTCAAGTTTGTTGAATATATTGGTTAGCATCGGTTAGTTTTTATTTTTCCAGAGTGTTTGATGACGTTTTTATATTTGAATATTTATTTAATGTTTCAAACGTGCGTTTTTCATTTTTATTTTTTCCTTTTTTTTCTTTTAACTTTTTTATATAAGTAATTTAAATGAATGAAGTTAAATATGTATATATTTCAGTTTTTATATGTATTAGATAATTTTTATTTTTTATTTTGTTTAGTTCATATACATATATATATATATATATATATATATATATATATTCTCTTCCTATATCTTTCTTAAAACTTGACAAATTCTTCCTGCTATATTAATCTTAACCTTAATTTCGTTATCGCCTTTGTCAACGCGCCTAAACACGTTTATGTATATCACGCAAGGTAATAAAAAGTTGATAAATTATGTACACTCGAGCGATAAGGCACGATGTTCTTAAACTGACAATGAGATATGTAACAAGTTAACAGAAAATGTATTATCGTGAATATCATACTTTTTCATCTCTCTGTAATTTCTTTCAGAGTTTTATCATATTTTTTATTTTATGTCAAAAAAATTTGTTTACATGGTAAGGATAAAAATAAAGGATAACAACTTTACGAAGAAGTTTTATTTCAATTATTTTTTTTTTATAAACACTTTTTGTGAAAGTCATAATTTGATAAATGGAAAAAAAAAATATTTCGATTTAAATTCTGTGAATTTGTAATTACCTTCTCAATTTTTATTCTTGAGATACAACCAATTATTATAAGATACAAATTGTTTCTAATATTTTTCCTAAATCTTGACAAAATATTCTTCACTTTTTTCCATTTTCCATTTCTTTTTTTTTTTTTTTTTTTTTAAGTATTTCTTCTCGTAGAATTTGGTGTATAGTATATTCTAGAAAGAAATTGGAAGACGGTAGACCTTTCAGTTGGAAGAACGTAAAGGAGGATGCTAAGTGAAGGAGCCTGTGCTCACTATAAATAGACTCTTACGGTGGATGAAAGGATGAGTAGGGAGAGGGGAAAGGGTTCGAAAGAAAATTAAGACATAAAAGTACCGCAAAAATGTTGCGGTGTAGTCCTACTAAAACGAGCAGTCTTTTCTCTCTTTCTTTCCTATTATTTCTCATCTTCGCGTCGCATCGTTTCCCGGGAAACGAAACGAAACGAAGATGAAGCCCAATGAGAATAGAAGAAAAGCGTGGGAAGAGTACTCCTTTGGTTTGTCATTAAATCCTTATTTAAGATCTTTTTATATTTTTGTTTGGATATTTTTCCAAACTATCGACATTATTTTCATAAATATGTACACGCACATACACAACACACACTTTTGAAATTTAATTATTATTTATTTGAATGAAAATTCATTTATTTTTATGTTTCCTTAATATTGTTTCTGTTATATTTTTTCTTGTTTCATTAAATCGTTGAATATTTTTTCCATTAACATTTTTAAGCAAGATTAAATTATTATTTTATAATAAATTATTATAAAAATGAATTATAATACAATATGCAGGGAAAATGTAAATTATTTATCATCGTTTATTAACATACATGTGTTAGTTTCCATTTTATTTATTAGAATTATTTAATTTAATAATTTATATATTAACTGTAATTGTTTTCTATTTTTTTAAGATAATTTTTAATACATTTACTGTCTCCAAATATTTATATTCGAACCAATACTAAATTTGTTTGTTGACATAATTCGATCTTTGACTTGGAGTGTTGCATAGACGATGACACTTCGTTTGAGTTATGTCTTACTTGAAGTTCCGGAAACTCGATCTTCCTTGGGAAATGTAAACAAAAAAGTCAAGAGGGTAGGAGTGGCTTTTTCCCTTATTTTATTAATATAAGAGAAATACTCATCATATATAATAATAATAATAATATATAATATTTATTTCTTGTCACACTGATTGATCTATATCTTATAAATTTATAAACTCATTTTGAAGATTGAATTTTAAATTTGTAATAACAAGTGAGTTTCCGTATGCAGCAACCTTTTCGTGGTGAGACCTGGGTCAATATTATTTTCATTTTTTTAAAAATATTTTTTAAACAACGGAAATGCTGTCGAGCGAATTGGCTGCACTAACCATTCAAAAACCAAATTGTTTTTTATTTCTAATAATAATAATTTTTTGTTTATAATTAATACAATAATTTAAATTCATGACTAAATATCATCGTTATTGAATAATAATTTAGGAATATATAATTTGTAATATAATCTGTATTAGAGATTAATCAATTGAGATCATAATATTATAATTTAATATATAACATATTTTTGTACTTAAATTAGTAAATAAAATTAATTAGTTTAGTTTTTGAGTGGCTACGAATTTCGTTGGTTAAAAAATATTTACTTAAATGTATGATGTTAATTTCCAAAAAAAAAAAAAAAGGAAAAAACACGTTAACCAATTAATAAAATTTTCTATAACTTTTAAGCTTACATACGTTTTAATGAATTTAAACGAATGAAATTTTTTGTTTTTTTTTTTTTTTTCTACAAAATTCCTACACAGAGTCGAATGAAACGTTTTATTTCAAGTAACATTCTCGTACAGGACTCACGTCAATACTTAAAGTTTTTTTCTAATGCGTTGGAAACGAGGTTTAACGGTAAATGGGTGATAAATTTTCCTTTCTTTTTTCGTTTTTTTTTTTTTCTTTTTCTTTTTCTTTTTCTTTTTGTTAACGAAGAGACAAGTGTTTGAAACGTTTTAAAAAGGGATCGATAAGGATGAGGAAAAAAAAGATGGAAGATCGATGATCGAGGATCGATCCATTTTCGAAACCATACACGCGCAGTAAACCTCGACATAGACGAAATGGTCGTATATAAAACTCGTACTATATACGATCGAAGTTGCGTACGCACCTGAATACGAGACAAACAGGTAGTTAAGATTCCGGGCATTGCACTCAAAAGCGACGTACATTTGTCTCTTCGAAGTGGGAAAAAGAAGAAAGGCTTGAACTCGAACTCACAAACTCGAACTTGTACGCGAACGGTAACATCCAACGTCGATCGGTTAACTTATTTTCATCTTTTCTGTTTTATTTCAACAACCCTCACCTCCCTCTGTCCCCTTCTTCCCAAACCCCCCCCCCCAACCTTTTACTTCATCGAAGGAAAAGTTAGTTGGACTTCAAATATTAGTATTCCGTGATCGTTCCTAACAACGTGTCGGTGTTTCAAAATCGACTGCTATGTTATAATAGCGTTTCTGTTTGAACAGTTGATAATAATTGTTTATTATGATCGATATATTAGGTTAAAGTAGTTTAGTAAAGAGATTGTCTTTTTTTTTACAATTAATTTATAATAAAACAAAAAGTTAATGAATTTATATTACGCAAATTTTGTTATATTTTTTTATTTTTTATTTTCACTTTTAATACGATCTATCGTTTCGAATTAATCCGAGCTTAATTATCATTTGTCAAAATAAAATTCGTATTACTTGTAAGAAATTTGTTTATCTTTCCTATTTTGGTCTTTATTTATACAAGTTGCATAGTATACTTACTAGTAATACAAACTAATGAAATTTCCGGTGTATTCAATAGGATCAGTCAGGACATGTTATTAGCTATGCTATCGTATAAACTTCCCTTGATCCAGTTCCATTGAAAAAGTGAGTTCAATGGGTGGATAAAATCAGGTCTATTGAAGTGATAAGTACGAATGAAAAGATCGAAATCGAGGACATCTCATTGGGTTTTTTTTTTCCCTAGGTTTTCAACGACAGAAAGAAAGAAAAAGAAAGAGAGAGAGAGAGAGAGAGAGGGAGATAAGTTTTCGTCACAATATTCTTTTTTTTGGATGATTCGTTTGTAAAGACGATAGCAAATTTTTTTTTCTTTCTTTCCCTCTCCCTTTTCCATCCCTCCCCCACCATTATTTTTTTCTTTCTCGTGAATAAGTATCGAGTTGTATCAGTGACAGTTCTGCTTTTCGATTGCTGTTCCATTTTATTCTCGTCGATTGAGGACGCAAATGCGATTTTGAGGGAAGAGGGTTCTCGATATAGAAGCTTTGAAAAAAAGGGAAAAAAAATGTATGCGAGTGAGAACGATTATATGGAAAACGACGAACGTAGGAGGGTTCGACGTTAATCAACGAGCAAGTCACGTGGGACAATTAAACGAGCTCGCAATGGCCCTTTTTTCCATCCCATCTAACGGTCCTTTTGTCGAGATAAATAATACTTGACGTGATCTAAATAAAAAATGATCGATTTTCTATCCACCATTGACGAATTAAATATATATTTATCGTTTTAACAAAATAGTATAATAAGTAGATTTTTATTTCATTTTTTTTCATTTTTTTTTTTTTTTTAGATCGTTCGTTTGATTTTCTTTGACAATCGTAATTGAACATTAAGAAAAAGTGATAGATTTTTCTTTCAGTTGACTAATTAAAAATTACTTTTGTTTTTTTAAAGGTTCAAATCAATTTTATATACTTTTTAAATCGTCGTTTGTTCTTTGACAATTAAAATTAAAAATTGAAAAAGAAGTAATCGAGTTTTGTAATTTTTTTGTTTTTTTTTTTTTCAGTTAAATTTCAATATATATGTTCACAACATTCAAGTAAATTTTGTATACTTTTAAGATAGTTCGTTCTTTGAACTGCCTAATTTGGGGGGATAAGAATTTATTTTATTTTTTGTATATATATATATTTGAACAGAGTAATAATAAATAAAATGAGAAATTTCAAGATAGTCGCTGTAATAATTTCAGTGTCGTCGTTCGATAGACAAAAATAGATCTACTTTAATCATTCGTAATCTCTTCCTTTAATCTCGTACTCCTTTAAGTTCTTCAGAGATGCATAAATTTTGCGACACGGACTACCGCGCGCGCCGGTTAGTTTGCAAATAAGATTACACGAGTATCGTGTGATCATAACACGAGACGATATGCGGGTGGACGAATAATAGGAAGAAGAAGACGATGTTATTTTACGAGTATACACTTTGTATAAGCTTATCACATCTTATATTAGAGAACGGAAGTAACACTTTTCATAGGAACTTTGGCAATAAAGTAGACAACTATATTCATATGATTCGTTCGTAAAAAAAAAAAAAAATAAAAGAAAATATAAAGATACGAAAAGAAAAAAAAAGAACAATTCTATTATAAAATCATTTCAATTTTTCATCACGCGTAAAAACAATCATATGTGGACAAAAATATTTATCGAGTAATAATCGTAAAGGGAAATATCGTATGGAACGTATAATAAAATCTAACGCAAAATTTTGCTTAGAAATCGATTGCAATAGTTTGAAGGTAAATTTGTAAGAAAATTGATAGGAATCAAAAAATAGTTAAAGTTGTTATTATAATCGATAGGTCGAAGTCTTAGTCGGTCCTTGGCCTGAGTGCTTTGGCGATTCGAAGGAAGAAGGGATAATAGGAAGCAATATTATACACATATATGTACATTTAATACATATATATACATAATACACATATATATATCTATATGTTTATATATATATATATGTATATATCGTAGTCGTAGTATTTGAGTAGAAAGAGTGGGGATTTGTCAGAGTGGAAAAGAGGAGGGGGAGTGGCGCAGGAGGAAAGCGCGGCAGAACCGAGCAGCCGGCAGTCTGCGCACGGACATCGATCGAGGTTCACGTTCCGCATTTACCGCATCCGTCCTGTTCTCTCATTCGCACACACTATTCCGTTTCCTTCCTTCCTTCCTTTCTTCCTTCCTTCCTGCCACCTTTCTCTTATAACTCCTTTAAACTTCCTTCCTACTTGAGACATTATCATCGCAATAAAATACACACACGCGTGTATCAGACTCGAATTATTTGATCGTAATCGATCATCGATCTTTTATATTTGAATTTTGTCCTTTGATCCTTAAATTATTTTTTGTTTTTCTTTTCATTTTATCTCCTAGTGTTTTATTGTGTGCGGAGACATTTTAATATTCAATTATTATCTTGTGAATTTTGTGCTTGAGGAAGAAAGAGGAAGAAAAAATAGGAGAGCGAGAGAGAGAGAGAAAGAGAGAAAACGATCGATACATAAATTTGTCCTATGGTTTCTTCCTGCAAGTTAAATCGATCGATGTTATCAATCATAAGAGGGATGATCCAAAGACAATGAATCTTCGTTGATCCTGTTATTTCCGATTCTTGTGAGTATCTATTACATATGTAAATGCAACTTATTGTATTTGTTTTTTTAACTTTATTTGAATTTTGTTAAAGTGTTTGACGTTTGTTTGACTGTTCGCATTATTATTTTTACCACGTGAAAAGTGATTCATTATATATATATTTACTTTTGTAATATTTATGAAGTTTATAGATGTATACAAGGGAATAGCGTGTTCGATTGTAATCGTTAAAGATAAATACTATAATTTGAAATATTTTTATTATTAATAAATAACGATGTTATACATATATATACCTACATAAAAGAACGTTATTTAAAAATCGATCGATCTTTTTTTTGTACGGAACGAACATCAGTGCAAACGTTTGTGCAAATGTTTCCTATATAAGTGTGTATGAAATAATTCGTTAAAATCAATTATATTTATTATTATTTTCTGCAGTTGGCTGTTTCTCTGCATCCAACGAAATTTCCATTTACGTTAGTTCCGAAACGTTAGAAAGTGATGAACTGCCTAATAAATATTCATCATTCGCGCTGGTTTATGAATTATTTCATCGTTGTGCACTCGTGTTTTGTTTTAAATTTGAAATTTGGTTGTTGTTGTTGTTGTTGTTGTTTATTATTCTATGTTAACTTAATTAGGTCGAGAGAGAGAGAGAGAGAGAGAGAGAAAGTGAAATGTTATAGTTTTAGGGGATGGGAGAATTTCGACTTGAATTTTTTCAGGAAATTAACATCGACGATAAGATAATAACATTTTTTTTAAATCTAAAGATCACATAATCTATTTCCAGGATAAACAATACCATTAGAATTTGAGTTGGCACGCAATGTAAATGTTGATACAAGTATTCCGATGGAAATTAATTATAACATTTGTTTTAAATGCTTTTCAAACTTATCGAACTTTAAATTGAATCTTATGCTGGAAATGTCATTGAATTTATTCATAACAAAATGTAAATTGAATTTAATTACAATTGCTATAAAACATATGACATAATTATTAAATTTAGGAATCTTTTTGAAAAATTGATTTAAAATCATTATTGTATTTCAATTTGTATTCATAAAAAAAAAAGAAGTAATTTATATATATATATATATATCATCAAATAAATCAAACAAATAAATAAAATGATGCAACGTTCGTGTAAAAATAAATTGCGAATATATGAACTAATTAAGATAATTGGATTTGGAATGTGTGTGGTAATTGTTTCACTCATCCCATATACTTGTGTATATATAAATGTATATATACATATACACATATATAAAGATACAGATTGATGGATAGAGAGGGATAGATAGAGAAAAAGAGAGAGAGAGGGAGTAGAGATTCAAGTTTGTATATAGTCGTCTCTCAAAACCGCAGGTTCGAGGGCCGGGTAAACGCGAAAGGCCGCGGATCGATTTCGCGAGTTGAGGAGGGCAGCTCGTTGGTACGGTTTCCTCCTCTATGTATACATATATATATATATATATATATATATATATATGTGTGTGTGTGTGTGTGTGTGTGTGTGTGTGTATAATTTCGTGTGCTTCACTTCCTCTCTTTTCTACTTCCGGTTAATTTTACTTTCGCACCGAAAATTTACCCAACGTCCGTCGTCACAACGTTCTTTCCACGCTGTTGCGTATATTTTCTATTTTATTTAATTTTTTTTTCTTTTTTTTTTTTTAATTGAAAAAAATTTCTCAAAACTTTTCTTATCACTAAAGTGTGCTTACTATCGATGTATCGTTTATGTAACAATTTTAAACTTTTTCTTTTTTTTTTTTTTTCTTTTTTCTTTCAACGATCTGGAGTGAAAGCAAAGGATTAAAAAATACGATTGCAAGAATCCGATGAGAGATCTTAAAGTAAATACGAAAATATTTTTTGAATTTTACAGTAAACGCGAAATGTTTGTTCTCGTCAAAAATGATATGGTCGACGTGATTTAATGTTAAATAATTCCAAATTGTATTAAATTCTACTACCCTTCGCGAAAAATATGAGAATTTTATTTTTTTGTCTGATAAAAATGTATTAAAAAAAAAAAAAAAAAAAAAAAAAACTAATAACGCGAATGTAATAGATAGCAAAATTATTTATCTATTTCGTTAGATCGTACGTTTGTTGTCTTAATAATAATAAAAGTACGAAAGGAAGAAAGATTGTCGATTCTCGAATGACGGAGTGTTAGAGGAAAAATACCAGAACAGATTCGCAAGATGCTCTTACTATCTCTATCTCCTCACTCTTTATTTCATAAAGAATATGATGAAGAAGAATAAGAAGAAAAGAGAAGTGAAGAGAAGAGAGAATCGCTAGTCAGAGTTTATTTGAGTTATTACGGTACATCCGATTACTGCTCCAATTTGCGAATGTTCCTGGCATGTCATTTAAAAGATGACGACTAGAACGAACCTCTGTCGTCGTATTTTCTATGCATTAAGAATCTTTCACGAATAAATTCACGAAGAAAACTACTGTCTTTCTATATCTTTTTCTTTATCTTTCTCATTTTCTATTTCTTTTTCTCTTTTTCTCTTTTTCTCTCTCTCCCTCTCTTTCTTTTTCTCACTTGCGCATATCAGACTCTTTTCTTCCGGCTTTTTGAAAGGGTGGCCTAGCATGGAATTCGTTCCACTACGTGGATGATACGACCCGAGTTTGGCCTCTTTTCTTCTTCCCTTCGTTTCCATGTCGTTGCATCCGGTGCATCGAAAATAAAAAAAAAAAAAAGATGTGTCAACCTACGGGCCTATATATCTGCATTTATATGCATATACAAACATTATATAATATATATATAAATATTAAATTATAAGTTGTGTTATTAATATTAAATAAAAAATTAACTGTAAAATGTAGTTATCATTATAGTCGTAATAATGTGACTGATATATTTTAGAATGATGATTTATATTATTAATTGTTTTATATCAAATGTTAGATATAGATAACATCATTGCAGTGGTAACTTTTTTTCTTTATTATTATTATTATTATTATTATTATTATTCTATTACAACATTTAATATTATTAATTCTTTTTTTCTTTATTATTATTATTATTATTATTATTATTATTCTATTACAACATTTAATATTATTAATTTTGATATAAAAATTATTTTATTTAACAAAAAGTTAACTTTTTTTTTTTTTTTTAATTTTTTTATCATAATTAAATTAAGAGTTATCGCAAAAAAATTGGTAACAATTCTCTCTTATCTTTAATGTGTGTGCAAGTTAATCTAGTGAACTCCGACACGCGTACGTGACGACGATTATCAACACGTTTTGCTGTCTACTTTCTTTAATGAACATAAAATAACGGGGACAATTATATTCCGGTCTCGAATAAAATTGCAAGAAGTGAGGAAGAAGAAGAAGAAGAAGAAGAAGAAGAAGAAGAAAAAGGATAGAGATATTTTAAACTTATATCTTATTCATTGTATATATATATATATATATATATATAAAGATCATTAAGTGTCTCCATGAAGAAAAAGATAGAAAAAAGAGAAAAGAAAGAGAAAGAGAGAGAGAGAGCTACCATTACTATACGTGATCTCATCGAATTTCAGAATCCTCGGACTTCCTTTAAACGTTTGAATTTAACGAGCGTGTAAAAAGGGTCATACTGCGATTACTGACCTGAATCAAACGCCTACGATTTCATCTTCCTTTTGCGTTAGACATAGAAATCGAGATTGATCAAAATCATGCGAGTAGATATCTACAAAGAAACAAATAAAGATAGGAAAAATCGTTTTTTTTTAATTAAACATAAGCATTCCTTAATTAATTTTTTGTATTATATTTATTGAATTTTTCCGTGGTATAATTTTTATTGTATAACTTTTCATTTAAATAATTGTTCATGAAATTGTCAAAATTTTCATTTCGATTTTATAATCGTTCATATTTCTTATTTTATTTACTGCATCGTATTTTTCTGTTTTTTTTTTTTCTGATATCGATTCATAAATTTGTTCATAAAATTGTTTAATTATTTATCTTTGTAATTTATAGTATCATAAAAGTTAAGATATATATATATATATATATATATATATATATATATATATATANTATATATATATATATACTTACTATACATATATATATATCTTTTTAAGATTACTGTCCATTGATTTTCGAGTCGTATTCGAAACGTTTAAAAGCGCTTTTACGACGATTTGAAAGGCTGCTACTACTACTACGTGCGTATTCGTACTGCGGAGTCCTTCGCCTTCACCTTTAAAATCGATTAGAAAAATGAAGTCGGAGAATACTTGCCGTGTGTCCTATATAACCAATGCTGTTTACTAACGTAGTATACATAAGTGTAAGAGTAAGAGTAAGAGTAAGAGAGATAGATAATACACAAACGCACGCGACAATAAGACGCTCACGCGTGATATGGTCGCATGCTATCGTACCTGATCGCTCGTGCGTGGAGTTTCCTATACTTTCATATTCAACATACTTAAGATACATAGGTATATAAACACACAAACACACACACACACACACACATATACACATGTAAATATATAGCAACTATATTCTAACTTATCTTTTCTCTATTTCTCGTATGAAGTAATAGAATCGTCGGAAAATTACGATACTTTCTTACGCATTTCAAATATTTTTATTTTATCTATATTTTTAATCTTTATTTATTATTATTTTTATACAATATTATAAACAACATGAGTGCGTTTAATAACGTCCGATTAAATTGTATCAATGAATTTAAATTGGCCAAAAAAATAAGACAAAATTTTTGGTCAATGTTTGAAATAATATCGTAATTAGTAATTTTTGCAATTGAACGTAAATGTTGTTTGTAACGAACAAATTTATAATTTAAGATTTTGTTATTTATGTTCTATATAGAATAATACGATGAACAAATTTGTGATATTTATTTTTAATGGAACTTTTGAAAACGTAAGTTATAGTAGGTATCATTTATTTCTCGTTAGAAATGAATTCGTCTAATTCGAGGATTTTACATTAGGAGAGATATCATACCCCGTTTTCCTAGTTGGGATATATTCGTTATTCATAAGGTTTGAATCGGTCTGCGGTAGCGAATTAGACGACGCTTATTGGATTTTCTCGGTGTGGTGTCATTCCACTCGGATTTTCAACCGCTCCATCCACCCACGATTTTCGTTGAAAGAAGAAAACGATGTCGTTTGAATGATAGTAGTGGTAAGCTTTCTGTATGCATGTATTTTACAGAAACGAAAAATCTTTCTATTTCTGTCTCTTTCTCTATCTGTCTGTCTGTCTGTCTGTCTGTCTTTCTATCCATCTGTCTGTGTTTTCTGTTCTATTTGTCTGTCTGTTTGTCTCACCGTTTCCTCTCTTTTTCTTCTCCCAGACGACGACGACGACGACGATGTAGCATTCGACGCGAATCGCGAAAGTAAGCAAATGTTAAAGCGGTCGATTCGCTTTTACTCGTCCCATATTTGTGAAAAAGAGAAGAAAATGCAGAAAAAGAGAGAAAGAGAGAGAGAGAGAGAGAGAGAGAGAGATGGAGATAAATATATAAATGTATAACGTGAGTCTTTTTCTAAAAGAGTATCTCAACGGATTAAAAATATAGTTGAATTTTCGTTGAAAGCTCACGCGTTTTCACTCACTTGCGATTTCTCTGCATTTAAACGAAAAAGAAAAAAAGAAAAAAAGAAAAGAACAAATAAAAAAATACAACGAAGAAAAGAAAGACAAAATAATATTTATTGGTAAATCTTTTTTTGTAAGGGTGCATCATCTCTTTTTCATTTCGTATTTTATTTTTAACGGTAGATATTTGCGATCGTTCGTTGAAACAAATTATCGGTTTGTCTTATTTTTCATTTTATAGAATTCATTTATTTTAATTGAACATTCGTTCGTTTAAAATTGTTCCTTTTTTTTCTATAATTTTTTTTATTTATCAGTTATTTTACAATTAGTTTTTATTTTCTTCTTTGTCTTTTTCTTCTTCGAATAGTGAAAAAAAAAAAAATCGTATTTCGAATGATCGTTTGGACCAACTAATTTTAAACTTCGTTCATTTATATCTTTCATAATAAAATGTTAAAAGTGTTTGTGTTGAACAACTGCGGAAAAAGTTGAACTTTTCTAAAAAAAAAAGTCGTTGAAACGATAAGTAAAAAACGTGATCGGGGTGAAATGAAAGTTTGAAGTAAGTTGACTTTTCCTTATTTTATTGTTTACCTTCTTTCTTTCTTTTTTTTTTCTTTTTTTCACGTGAGAAAAGAGATTTGTCTTTTACTTCTCAACACTTTTTTTCGCTCTATATTTTTTTTTTTTTTTTTTTTTAAATCTTATCTCGATTTGTTCACCGTGTAGAAGATAACGCCTTCTCTATGTCTATAATGTTCTCTATCTGTGTACATTAGTTATCTAATCTATACTTTTGGTCAATATCTGTCTACTTAATATCTGTGTATGCACATCTATTTCTTCTCTAGATTTCTCTATTAATATTATTAATGTTCTATCATTAATATTATCGTGCGTGTATTTGTGTGCGAACTATTTCGTGCATGTATTGCAAATATTATTTTTATTTCTTACTTATTACTACATTTCTATGTGTGTACATTACTCTGCACACTATGTTTCGTGCATCGTAAATTTAATTTTTAATTTTGATCATTTTTTTCCTCTTTTTAAATCTATATATCATATTTTTCGTTTATATTCATTTCTCTATCTGTTATTCGTTTAAGCCAATATTTATATTTTCTAATAATTTTTTTTTATATTCGTCTCTTTTTTTTTTATTTTTTTTTTTTTCAATCTATATCTTATTTCAATTTTATATTTATTACTTTATCTATTTACGTATTCTTTTCTCTCTCTATATATATATCTTTTAAAAATTATCAAATTTTCTTTCCAATTTTTTGTATCTTTTCACCGATATTTGTTGTTCCGTCAACTCTTCGAGATTTCTTCTCGAAGGTAAGGAGAAAATTTTGGTTAGGTATGATTTTCAAACTCCTACGCATACCAAGGAATATAAATCGTTTTATTATAGTGCATATAAATGCACGGACGCGGGAAAGAAGATAAGATAATGTCATTTATACGCGCTGACATGCATCTCGAAAGTCAACGGCCTCCTCGGCTATTTACTGTTTACCCGAATGATTTGCGAAATGAGAGCATATTTCTTTTTTTACTCTTTCTTTTTCTTTTTTCTCTCTTTCTCTTTAATCCGAAAATATACTTGATGTGAATGATGAACAAAATCATTGTCCGAAAAATCATCAAGAGAAATAATTGTAACATAATATAGTTCAATGATCGATATAACAAAACAAAACAAAACAAAACATACGGAAGCGAAGATAATTAATTAATAAAAAATTAGTATGTAAATCATAATATTTATCAATCGTCAATCATATTGATAATATTTCATCTCTAACGCATTGCTAACGATATTTTAATAATGCCATCTTACATAATCGTAACATCAAATGCATTATTATTTGAGATTAGAAACGATTAGAGTATTTGCAACAGCAAAGAAAACTAATGTTCCCGTTTCATCAACCTTTTTTTCTTTGAAACACTTTAAAAAGCAAACGAGGAGTAGTAATAGTAGTAGTGATAGTAGTAATAGTACTAGTAGTAGTAGTAGTAGTAGTAGTAGTAGTAGTATAGTAGTCGAGAAGTTTAACTTCTTACGAGAGGGAACTCGAGTTGAGAGTTTCTCGTGAGTTCTTCAGGTTCCTCGAGTTTCTGCAGTCCTATAACATACACAATACATACACACATATACATATACATATATATGTATATAAAATAAATGCACTGGATCTAAGCTGTCCTAACGTAGAATTGGAGTTTCATTGCTGGTAATTAATCGAAGCGTTTAAATATAGATTAATTTTTCATTTTCAACGAATCACACATCCTCTTTTCACCCTTATTTTCCTCTCCCCCTTTTTCTCCCACCCCACCTTATTACCACTTCTTCATCCTCATCCATTTCTAGTAGTTACTAACTATAACTCGTAGCACGTAGAAGTAACTTTTAAAAGGAACTTCTCAACACTGTCGGTCGGTGTTGCACTCCTCGAGATAAGGAAAGGAGAAAAGAGGAAAAAGAGGAAAGAAGGAGATAGAGCAGGAGGAGGAGAAGGAGGAGGAGGAGGAGGAGGAGGAGGAAGAGGATATAGCAAGAAAGCGAGAAAACCTGCTCGACGCGTTCTCTCCGAGAGTTCTTCTAAATATATATGAATAACGATATATAAGTCGTCGATGAGCGATGCCACGCTGCTTTAATCCAGACGAGACAAGCGCATGCTTTCTTTTTTTTCTCTTTTTTTCCTTATGAAGTTCTCGATACACTCCTGTGTGTAGGTAACCACCCTTTTCCTACTTCTACTTGCGTGCAGGTACTTATTTATTTAGATATGCATATACTTTGCTCATATATATATATATATATATATATATATATATATTAATAAATGTTAGGTTATAGTCAATAAGTTATTTCGTTTTTTCAATGGTAAATAAAAAACTATTATTTTTCAAAATAATCTATTATTTATAAGTATAAATATATTTCTAACTAATTTTTTAATAATACATTGATTAATAAATAAATAAATATTAATATAATTCAAGTTCATAGATGAATAAAAAATTAGATTATTCTTTTGTAATAGTAAATAAAAAAAAAACGAAATTACTTTTGGAGAGAATAACTCATTATATTAATGAATTTATATATAGTATAGTCTAATAATATAGTTTTGATGCAATATAATAAATATATATTGATTCATTATAATAATATATATATATATATATATATATATATATATATATATATATATATGTATATTTATACAACTCCCTGTCAGTATTTGGATGTGTGTATGTGTATGTTTGTTTATACTTGTTTGTCTTTCTTTTTCCTGTCTTTTTCTACTTTTCTGGATGAGTTTTTCTTGCATGTTTTTCTGGGTATATATGTGAAAAGAGGATGAAATAAAATCTATGTGTATCTTCAACGATCGACTTCTTGATATAAAATTAGTTCTCCTCTTTGGTAGATCGTAAATTATCAGCTTAGTCCTACGTATATCCGAGCAACACGGATTTCCAAGGACTTTATGCGTTTTCACGTTAAACGAAGGTGCTACCTTGCGTACGCGAAATATCTTTCTTTTTACACCGTGGACTTTCTTTACTTCTATCTATGTATATACCATGTATTACGTGTATGGTGTATACATATTTACAATTAGATATATTATCGATGGCATTAACGAGATAAACAACATTTTTATTATAACGTTTTATCGTATAAAATTATTCGCTTTTAAAAAGACAAGTTTTCTTTTGGTTTTTTTGTTTTTTTTATTATCTATTCATTATTATAAGTGTCTATAAAATAATGTCAGACTTGTTTTGAATATTTCATAAAAATTACACAGAAGATTTAAAAAAAAAAAATTTAAATCATTATTATATTTTTCTCACGTTTCTTAATTATTCGTTATTTTATTAAATAATCAATGAAGTCTTTTTTTTTCTAGACAAAACTTCTCTCTCTCTCTCTCTCTCTCTCTCTCTATTACTTTCTTTCTCTTATGGGATTGTAGTTAAATGCAAGATAGAGAAAGGGTTAACATTTTGTTTTGGTTTGTTTGTTTCTTTTTACGCGCGAGCAGCTTATCAGGAAGTTAATAAAAATCAGCTCATTCGAATTCGGAGTAGTCGAAGTACACAACCGCCTGTGGTGTCCCATGAGAAAAATGAAGTAAACGAGAAAGATAAAAGGAAGTAGTAAGGAAGGAAAGAAAGAAAGAAAGAATGAGTGAGAGAGAGAAATAAGGATAATACGAAGTAAGGGAGAAACGCGGTCGTTCCTATCGTAAATCATCGACGAAAATACAATAATGCAGGAGAAGAGGCGAGCTCGCGCCATAAACCAAATCACATCGGTTGACCCTGCTTGACCTCCTCTGCCTCTTCTTTTGTGCGACACATTTTCTCCCTTTTACGCGTTTTATTTCTCTTTCTCTTTCTTTCTTTCTTTCTTTCTTTCTTTCTTTCTTTCTTCCTTCCTTTCTTTCTTTCTCTTTCATTCTTTCTTTTATACGTCCATCGTTTGTATTTTTTTTTATTTTGTACCTCCCACTACTGTGCTCTTTTATTTCTTTCTTTCGTCGTCCTTCTTTCCAGAAGAATGATCTCCGGATTCTTCACATTCTTCATGAATATCATCATTCATATAACTCTTTTTTTTTTTTCTATGAAAAATCTACGCCTAAAGTATTAGGCACGTGTCAATTAGTTGTACTTTTATCTTATTTATTTTCTATTTGCTTCGTCTCCAAAGAAAGATTTCTTCCTTCTTTATTTTTATTTTTTTTTTTTAGTTTCTTTTTGTATTAAAAATTCTTCTTCATAGAAATAATAATAATAATAATAATAATCATCATCGGGATACACGTCAATTAGTATACTTTAATAAATAATCGTAAAAATTGTTAAAACCTATTCCTGTACATGTGCATGCGCAAATATATGTTACAAGTTTTGATCATTCGCCACGTAGGATGATAGAAAAATTAATTCATTAACGTTAATTAGCGAGAGAAAATGTAGCTATGAAATATTTCTATCATTTCACGTTGTGGTCAGTATGTTTATGGGATATGTTGCAATGCTGAAATTGACCTATACGGTGTGCCAATGGCCTTCTCGGATATTAAACTCGCCTGATCTCGGATAATCTTTTAAACATCCTTTTCGGTCCCTTGGTTGACACCCACGACAGTAGAGATATGCTTATGCGTGTTAGGTGTATAAGTAGGTGCATGAATTCGAAATGCAAATCGATTAGGCGGAGGCGAATTGCATATACGTGCTAATAAACATTTTTATTGCATTTATTATTTGTAAAATATAATATCCTTTCATTTTATATTATTTTTAAATTTCAAATTTTCGTTATCCTATTTTTTTTTTTCGATTAACATTTTATCGACTATTAAAGTCATTCTATGACAATTTTTTTTTTTTTTAGAATTTTTTCTTAATATGCATAATTCGATCGATCTCGATTAAAGATTGAAATAATTCATTCTAATTATCGATACATTGTGTATGCATTGAATTGATAGAAATGATAACAATTATTGATCGAAAGGAATTAGAATCTGGAAACGATCGATGCGTGACGATGAAAAATCGGAAGGTGACGTGATTCTCGAATTATGCATCGTCTCGAATAATACGACGCTTACTTAATGCCAGTGTGAAAGTCATTGAACGACATGCAAAGTAGTTTGACCGATCGATGCACTTATCGAATGCATTTATCGTCCATTATATTACCTCGCTTTAGATTATTTTTCGACAATGTTATGGGACGGCATTATTCTCGCGTTAGAGAGAAAAATTTCTTCTTAAGAGAAAGGTTTGAGAATACTAATTTTTTACTTTTTATCGTGCGATCAGTGTTATCGATTTATTCGAAATACGTGATGGAATTTGCTTAAAATAATTCATACAAATTAATGATTAATCTTACGATCTATTCGAAAGTAATATCTTATAACCACGATTGATATATCATCTTACTGTATGTAACATACTAATTGCATAAAAATTTGTTTGTTTTTTTATTGATTTAAATTTATCTTAAAAATAGTCCCACAATCTGATCATTATTATAAATCAAATAATTTGAAAGAAATCAAATATATTATCAAAATATAGAGTACTATCTGACAGGAAGTATTAAATCAAGAGATAGAAATGTTTTCTAATAAATTCTAATAAAACAAAAGATAAAAAAAAAAGAAAAGATTCTTTCAATCCTGCTCGGCAGGTTCAAATTATTCCAGATTTCCACGAGGCCACTTATCTTACGATTACTTCTTTCCTTGTTGCATTAATCCAACGGATGATCGTCCTCTTAGGATCAAGAAGATACTCATTGGTTTCTCGATGTAGCTGCATCTGCTTCTTCTTCTTCTTCTTCTTCTTCTTCCTTCTTGCATTTTGTTGCTTGCACCGATTTCTTCTTTTTCTTCTTATCCTTCTTCTTCTTTTTCCTTAGCTTCAATCTTTTTATTATTCTTTCGTTCCGTCGTTCAGTGCAAGCACTGTACATACAAACTTACATATATATGTATATACATAGATACATAGATAAATGTATATATTTATATTTATATATATATAAATACAAAGATATATAAAGAAAGAGAGGGACTACTGCGTTCCGCAACTAGCAGCAGCAGTAGCTGAGTAAAAGAGGAGGTAAACTAGTTGTCCAAGCGACACGGCATTCCGACACCCGTGGCATTAAAGTCCCCACCGATATTCACGTTGTCGTTACGGCAATAACTTCAACGCACCGACAAGAAACACTAAGAGAACACGAGAAAGAAAGAAAGAAAGAAAGAAAGAAAGAAAGAAAAATGAAAAAGAAACAGAAAAATAACAAGAAAAGTAACTGATATAGGTAACACGATGCGTTACAATCATGTCTTTTAAAGTATCTGCCTTTTAAACACCGGAAGTATCAACGACGTGCTATGTTTGAACTTGTTTTCTTTTTATCGTTAATCGTTTAACGTGAAAACTTCCTAGAAAATTAATTCAAATTATTTCTTGTCCTCTTTTTTATTTTTGAGTATACGGTTTGTCGAAATCATTAACGAAGGTAATATTTAGAAAATAATTATTGTATGTCATCGTATTTGAATTAGTTTATATATATATATATTATGCAACAGAATGATCTTGTTTGGTACAATCTAATTGAAAATCGTTTTAAACCGGTGTGATTTAATTAGACAGATTTCTCGTATCGATTTCTTAGTGAAAATTAATGGATAAATCGTGACGACGCTATCGAGTCTTGAGTCTGAGTTTCGTTTCTTTCGAGATCGCTATTTAATTTCATTTATCATTTCATTTTCGTATTTTTTACTGTCAAACGATTGTATCGAAACTCCAGTGAAAAAAAAGAAAATTTGTTATTTTAATAACAAATGATAAGAAAATTCTATTCGTTTTAAATAGAATTATTTTTTTATATTTTTATTTTTATGTTTTCTTATTTTTCAAGTCCTTTAATTAAAACATTAAATGCTAAATGAAATAATTGCAAGTAGGTATGTATATATATATATGTATACATATGTACGAGTACGAGTACGAGTACGTTAAATCGTTAATGAATATGTTTTCATTTTCCAACGACATATATTTAAGGATTAATAAATAAAGATGAGCGTGTTTAGAGTGATTAGAAATTTCCTCCCTCTTCCTTATCGAGATAACGGATTTACAAGGACTCACGTACGTGGTTAGTTAGTTTCCTCTCGCTATAAAGACAAATGTATAACTTCCTAAGCCGGTTAACGTGTAATTGCACTTCGGATAGGTAATTGCATCGTGGTAAGCGAGAAGCACGCTAATCGATTTGATCGACGCTTTCCTGCGAGTTCTTGCCAGAGATCCTTTTGTTATTTTCACGGCTTTTATGCATATATATATATATACCTATATACATATATACATAATTTGTTGTAAATAAATAAATATAATAATTTATATTATTAAAATATATTATATATTTATTAATTATTTGAAATATATTAAATAGATCTTTCACACTTTTCATGTGAAATATACATTTATAATTTATAAAATATTCTTTTTAAGTACAAATATATTAATAAATATGTTTCTATATATCAACAACAATAATTTGACATAATGTAAATAATCATCCTTTTGCATTATGGTTTTCTTTCAAATGCTAATGATACGGG
Source organism: Polistes dominula (assembly GCF_001465965.1). Next base: position 2,418,161 of record NW_015148970.1, read on the forward strand.
CTCTTTGCTTATTTTATCGATCGTAAATAACAACGGCACGATCTTTTGACGTGAAGATAATCTTTCGTATTATTAGTTACTATAAATCTAATTGTATTATAAATTTGTTACGTGTAAATATATGACGAAACATAGATAGGATTAAAACATCACATTTAATTGAACGTTAACATAAAAGTATAATTATGTAATTATTACAAATAACAAAACGAGAGAGAAGGATTAAAATTAATTCTAAATTTATATTAAAATAGATTTATTGTAAAATAATATACGTATTAATTAATTCGAATTGTAAATAAACATTATTTTAAGATCTACTTTAAACAAAATAATTCTACAAATGAGTATATTTAGTAAGGAGAATAAACATTTGATCGATATGAGAATTTAACGATTAAGAAATATTATAATGACTTATTGTCAAATTGATGTATTATAATTTGTAAGTAATTTTGAAGTATATTATATATGATAGCTGGTTAAACTTGTATATGAGTATATATGTTTGTGTGTATACCTATAGATTAACGTTTAAAAGCTTCTTCAGAGAGATGGTTCAGTATAGACGAAGAAGAAGAAGAAGAAGAAGAATAAACGATAAAGAAAAGAAAAACTCCTTTGATTTTAAGAGGAGCTACTCGGTTCAGTGAACATTCGAAGAGGCACGAAGCGTGTCCAGAGGCTATTAAAGACCATCTACCTGACCCTAAAACAATACTACGAGAGTCCTGAAGCAGGTGCAACGGGCCAGCCTTCTTTCCACGTGGCTCTTTCTTTCATTCTTTATTTATTTATTTCTTTATTTCTTTCTTCCTTTCTTCCTTTTTCTTCTTCTTCTTCTTCTTCTTCTTCTTCTTCTTCTTCTTCTACTCTCACGAATCAACTACGTAACGGAGTATCGGAATAAGACCTTTGATCCTCGCACTTTATTCCGAACGATCGGATCGATCGGTTCGTTCTAGACGAGAATTAATTCAATTAAGGGATTAATTAGCGCGACTCCCTGTCACTTCCCAGACGGCTTCAATTTACATTCGGTGAACATTAGTATCTCTTTGATCGGATATTAACGATATAGTACTTTAGTTCAGACTTTTATAAAGTCAATATATATTTTTGTATCGTTTTGTTTCTTTATCATTCACTTTGATTTGTAATATTGTTATTACGAAAGAATAATAATTTGATTTATTTCATCTTAATATCGTAATATAATGATAATAAGTATTTATTTATCGATGTATTTTATAACTTCTTGTATTTGATTTTACGTTTATTGACGTTTCAATTCAAATAAATCGTTTGATACGTGTTTCGAATGAGTCATCATCCTGCGTTCTTCGAAAAGATCATCGATCGATTCGTAACACATAAAAAAAAAAAAAAAAAAAAAAAAAAAAAAAAAAAAAAAAA
>NW_015148970.1:2429168-2452923 GCF_001465965.1 Polistes dominula
AAAAAAAAATAAAAAAAAAAAAACAAGAAGAAGAAGAAGAAGAAGTTTTCACCGGATGTTGTGTCATTCACAAGCGCACAATTCGCAATTCCACTTTTGTACAACGTAACGTTCTTTCAACCGGTAACATCATCGAGTCCTAAAAAAAACAATTTCATTCAATCTATTTCGATGCATCTGCAGTTTCTTCCTACGGTCACGCGAACTTCGTTTTATTACTCGTAATACTTCCGTTTAGTTTCCCTTCCTTCCGACAATAGAAAATAATATGATATATTTTCATAAAACTGATTTTCTTTACAATATTTTAAACTATTCACGAACATACTGAAATATAGACAATTTTCTGAAACAAAAATTTTATTCGGAACATTTCGTAATATGTTTAAAAACGCGAAGGTAAACCTCTTTAAAAAAAAAAAAAAAAGAATTTAAACGAAAACGTTGAAAATTTTAAATACGTTTGAAATGTTTCTTTTTTAGGAAAATGTTTGAGAGTGTTTAAAATGTTGTAGAAAAACATATTTTAGTAAGTGTTTGAAATGTTTCTTAAAATAAGAAAAAACCAATTTTTTTATATTTAGTTTACAAGAGAACGAGAGAGAGAGAGAGAGAGAGAGGAAAGTCGATAAGTAAAATTACAGAAAAGTAGAATCAGGTAAATCAAGGTAGACCGGGTTGTGTCGGCTTTGTGCAACACCACGCGAAACGCGCTGCATCATCCATTCGGATGGAGGATACGGGCAACGTGGAGAAAAACTAGGAGGCGCAGATGCGTAGATAGATTTTTATCGTTCTCCGGTGCAAAGCCGACGACTGGGTGCGATGCACCACGAGGAAGAGGAGGAGGAGAAGAAGAAGGAGGAAGAGGAAGAAGAAAAGTGCATGTGGTGGCTCTTGTTTGCACGGTAGACGCATACTAACCATTCTCCTTCCTTCCTTCCTTCCTTCTCCTATTTACCAACTTTATGTGTCTCACGCAAACTGTTTGTTCTCGAAAAACTAGAGGATGTTAATATAACGCGCTAATTAACGAATTAACCATTAATTCTATCTACCTTTTATTACCTTTTTACTTTTTTTTATGCCACTTTATCATATTTTATATATACGTTATGTATACTTCATCTTTAACACACATTTGTTCGTATTATTTAACACTTGGTTGAAATTATCCTCGTTTTCTTTTCATTTATAATTTATTCGATTTATTTTTCATAGCACATTATTATTCATATTCATTTTAAAAAAAATTAAATAATTATTTCGTATAATTGAAAATACAAAATATTCTTTTAATTGTCAGATTGTATATTCGATATTGATCTCATAAACATAGATTTTTATGACATTCAAGTGAAATCGATCGACTATTAACGTCCGTTACATTTGAAAATATCGTTCTCACAGTGTATCCCTCTCACGAGCTTCTTCCTTTCTAGTAGAAACACTATGATTACGTTGATTAGTTAGAATCAAGGTGGAGTTTTGGTACGCTTTCGCATTTCCTTGGGAAGCTCCTCCTCCTACCTTTCGTCGGATGTACATTTTTCTATGAAATGTATCTTCGAGATAAAAATGTATCTTTCATCTTTCTTTTTTTTTATTTCTTTTTGTTTTTTTTTTTTTGTATTTTATTTATATTCATTAACCACATCACGTGGGCGTATCTATACATTTCCGATCAACAGACTCCTATCTTCAGTAATTTACATTCGTTTCACGCTTCCAGTTTCTGCTGACTAAATTTTCCAAGAATTTTCAATGCATCTCCAGAAAAAGAAGAAGAAAAAGAAGAAGAGAAAGAGAACGGGAGAGAACTTATTTCATTAACACTTTTTTTTTTCTTTGGTTATCGAATAAGTCGAAAAAAGAAGTTGATATCTTTATTTTATCGATGTAACCTTCGACAATGGGGGGACCATAGTCGGATGCTGCTTGGACAACGCCATTTACATTCTCCGATAAGATAGTTTCTCGCTTGTTATTTAATTTTGTTTTTTTTTCTCTTTTTTCTTTTTTTTTTTTAAGTGAAACTTTTATTAAAACTCTCGAGTTATATTTAAAAGTGTCCGAGATGAAATTTCATCGACAACAATTTTATAATATTATTTGTTATTATTATTATTGTTATTATTATTATTCACATATCGTTTTAATTAGGTTACCTTATTTTTTTTTTCATATGAAAAAATTCCATCGTATATTTCGCAATGAAAAATTCATAAAAAACGTTAGCAAAATTTTTGTTCGATCAAAAGATTGTATTTAATTAAAAACGTAGAATCACGCGTACGAATAAGGGATTGTTGGCTCGTGTTTATTTAATGAATTATTAGTTATATCGAGAACAGGTGTGGGGTATAGGAAAAAAAAATGGATATCAGGCATATATTTTCAAAAGATCGGAATTTTCACGGTGACGAGAGAGACGATCGTGATTTGTGTTAGCGCATGGCGTCGCTTCGGTTAAATTCACGGTCTTTGCTCGAGATCGAACCGATCCAATGCGTTTCACGATCGTCGATCCGACTCGCTTCGATATCGATCGCGTCCCTCGATTCCCTCGATTCGCTCGGATGGTCCTACAGGCCTAAGTAGAACCTTGATTTTCTTCGACGGCTTGAAATTCCAACGATCCAATTGCGATATAAAATAAGTCAATAAATACGTGAAATCAAGAAAGGAAGAAGAAGAAGAAGAAGAAGAAGAAGAAGAAGAAGAAGAAGAAGAAGAAGAAGAAGAAAAAGAAGGAAAATATAAAAATCGTTAAAACGAATATAAACGACGTTTCGTTAATTAACTCGATTCGTTTGAAAAAAAAAACCAAACAAATTTTTCTTATAAATTCTAAAACATTTTAAACAATTTTACTCGAGAAAAAAAAATAAATCAATATGTACATGAAATCAAGAAAAGAGAAGAAGAAATATAAAAATCGTGAGAACGAATATAACCAACGTTTCGTTAATTAATTCGAATGTTTTTGAAAAAGAAATGTTGGTAACCAAATTTTTTGACATAAATCGTCAAAACATTTTTAAAAAATATTTCTCTCGACTAAAAGTATTTGACACGGGAGTAACTTTAACGAAAAAAAAAAAAAACTTGTTAACAGATACCTTTTTAAAAAAAGAGAAACAAAATAACCATTTTTCTAACGTCAAATTTTAACGATACAATATTTTATAATAAAATAATAATATACTCGCGAAACACACGCATATATTGAAGAAAGTGAATGAAGATTCGTTTAGGTGTTAGACTTAAGGTTGATCTATAAATTTTGTTTTATTTTTAGATGAAAGTTCGAAACTAACAACAACAAAAAATAGATCGAGTAAGCTCGAACGAAAGTTAACTAGGATTTTTTCTTTCATCGTCATGCTTCCTCGATCTTCCTTTTGTTCCTATCCTTTTCTTTTTCATCGTCATCATCATCATCATCATCATCATCATCTTCTTCTTCTTCTTCTTCATCTTCATCTTGTTGTTGTTCTTCTTCTTCTTTTCTCGATCTCCCTTTGTCCTCGTTTTACTCTTCATCTGGTATTATGCGTATGATCGATAAGCTCAGACCGTTCTCCTTTCCGTTCTTCTCCTTTCTTGCCACGACATCCGCTGTTACGCTTAGAACTCGTAAATACCCCCGGCTGTCCGTGATTTATCGCATCGTCAGGATTGCAGTTATGTTTTCTGTCATGTTCGCTAAGAATCCTCCATCTTTCTATTTCTCTTTTTTTTTCTCTCTCTCTCTTTCTGCGTATGCGTTTCTCGTATTTAGCTGCAAGTCTCTGGACTGTTTTAAGATTGTGATTGTATTTACTCGAGTCTAGTAGAATGATAAAGAAGAGAAGAGGAAGAAGAAGACAAAAAAGATAATAAAAAAGGTTTAAACGATGAACAGAACTTGCCCCGATGTGTTTCAGGATAGATTTTAGAAAAGTTATTATCTTCACGTAGATAAGATTTCTAAGTTGGTTGTTTCGTAGAATAAACTTTCTAATTTTATCGATATACTATTCTTATAAAAATAATAATAATAATAATAATAATGGTGTAATAATTGGGTCGTTATTCGAAATATTCTTTTGGTAATTTATAATCATATTTTAATTATTATTTTCTTTGAATTTCAATATATTCTTAATGTGGACACATATTAAAAATAAAACAATGCATTCATAAATGGATCTAAATAATCTAATAAAATAAAATAAAAAAATAAATCAAGAAATGATTAATATACACATATTTAGATATTTTATAAAATATAATATATATATATATATATATATATATATATATATATATTTTTATAAATAGATAAATATTTATATTTAATTGGCATTCTATATTTTCCCAGTGAATGGTTTTAATTACAATGAGTTTCCACTCATACATATTTATACCTATTCTTATACATAGTACTAAGAATTTCTTTGAAAAAATTAACATTATATTTCTTATATTTGATATATTTTATATTAATAAAATAGCCAATAAAAAAATATATCTCTTAATATAAAAAAAAAAAAAGAAAAGAAAAAAATTTGAATTGAATGAAATACAGGGTGGTCTAAAAGTATTACTAAATGATTTGAAAAAAAAAAAAAATAAAATAAAATAGAAAACAGAAAGAAAAAAATAAATGATTCTTTTTCGAAATAGTAATGAAAAGTAATGATAGTATGTCGATAGTTTCCTTTGCATTTGTTCGAACATCGATGTAAATCTTTTCCTGATTATGAGTTTAAGACTATTACATGTACGAATCGACACGCTTGTCTTACCTTCTCTGGACTTTTCCTTTCTCTTTCTTTCTCTATCTAAACTCTCTCTTAACTTCATTCTACATAGGCATCCTCTGTAACGTGGTCTCTCTCTCTCTCTCTCTCTCTCTCTCTCATACGAACAAACATATGCACACACATGCATATATAGATATGCTTGTGTGATTTATAGCAACGACGAGACGTATTAAACGTTTCCACCAGTATTACGGCATCCTCAACACTACTCTCACATTCGTAGAATAAGATGAATAAGAGAAATAATAAAAACAAAAAAATCAGATGAAAAATAAGAAGATAATAAAAATCGTTAATAAAAGAGGAAAGAGAAGAGAAGAGAGGTGAAGGAAGGAAGGAAGGAAGGAAAGAGAGAAACGGTAACGCGAGTTTGATATTATACCCGACATGCCAAGCTGGCTGCTGCTGCCATAAGCAGCACCGGCCTCCATCGAGAAAAGAAGACTGCATTTCCACGCCGTAAAGAAGAATGATTTATGGTGACACGTTCTAACTTGTATGTGTGTGTGTAAATCTATGAATGTATGCAGGACTCGCGATAAAATACATTTCTACCGATAGAGAAAGAGAGTGAGCGAGAGAGAGAGAGAGAGAAAGATATAGAATTTTCTTATAGTTCGAGAAAGAAGGAAGTATATGTCTACGATTTTTTTTTCTTTTTTTGAAATATTTTTATTAGATTATGACGTAGATAATTATTCGAAGAAAATTAATGACATTGGCTTTTTTTTTTGTATATTACATTTAATTTATGTATGTTTTTTTTTTTTTTGGTTAATGATAATAATAATAATAATAATAATAATTAACATAGAAAAAAGAGTAAATCGTAGGAATATAATGATATAATATGTTCATAATACGTAACGTGTATATCATTTGGTGTTTAGTATTTATTAGAATGATCGATTAATCACCTAACACGCATTCTTCTACACTCACAAAGATGGATATCGTATCATTCTCTATCCTCCTACGAGCATGTAAATTCTCCCAGCAGGAAATTGTCCAAGCGATTAGATAAACTAGAAAGACAACAAGAATCGTGCATGTATATGCGTGTACGTGTGTATGTTCATTGTGATAAAACGCGGGGTTACAAATCGTTCGTTATCTTAACGATCGTCGATTGTAATTAACTTGACGAAGGAGGACAATGAATGAATGAATGAATGAAAGATAAAAAGAGAGAGAGAGAGAGAATATAGAATTTTCTAACAGGATGGGGATGATGATGATAATGATGATGAAGAGGAAAAGAAAAAGGGAGAAAGAAAATAAAGTAATAAGAAAAAAATACAAACAAACAAACAAAAAGAAAGATTAAAAAAAAGAAGAAGAAGAAGAAGAAGAAGAAGAGTCAGACAAAGAATAATTTCCGTGGATCCTTGAATCCCTTCGGCTATTGGAACGTTTTACGGAATCGAATGAGTGGAACAGGTGCAGGAATCTTTTGGTCCCAAGCCGATAGATCTTTTCTATTCTCCATCTCTTTCCTTCCCCTCGCCTCTTTCTCTTTCTCTCTCTCTCTCTTCTTCTCTCTTTCTCTCTCATGTTCATTCTCTCATCTTCTCCCTTCTTCCTTCGCTCAACCAACCTCTAATTCTCGAGCGAGCAAAAACTTAATCGGTTGCTTCCTCCGCTATAGATAAAGCGAGATTGTGCGTGAGTGAATGAGTTAGTGTATAAGAGAGAAAGAGAAAGAAAGAGAAAGAGAGAGAGAGAGAGAGAAAGATTGATAAAGATGGATAGATGTTTCATAGTAAGATAGATATAAAAAAAAAAAAGAAGGAAAGAAGAACTGAGAAGGAAGAGTAAAAGAAAAGAAAAATCGTAAAGGAAGAAATAAAAAGAGAAAGAGAGACAGATAAATAGATAAAAAGAAAGAGAGATAGAGAGAATGAAGAAGCTCAAAGAAGAAAGGAAAAGATGGGTTTGAGTATACTTGTGGGAGTGTATTCGAACCCTACTATGGTCTACGATCAGGATTACCTTCGAGATAATCTCCGTATCCAGTAGCAATAATCGTCTGAATTCATTTAGTGTTGTGCGTGCAACCGAGAAAGATAGAAAGAGAATGAGAAAGAGAGAGAGAGAGAGAGAGAGAGAGAGAGAAAAGACATAAGCCGGTTTTGTATTATAATAAAGCAGAAGTCTCGCTTTTGTGAGACGAAATCTTAAAATGAACATGAAAGAGTAAGAGTGAATGAGTGAGGATGAGAAAGAGATAGAGAGAAAACGAAGGGTAGAAGAGAGGGTTAGAAGATTGAGGGAATGTGCACGACGTCGAAAAGGTCCTTACATACATTAGATCCTTTTGCTTTTCGCAAAAGAAGAAATTTTCTCTACGCGTGGTTTCTTTTTTTTTTTTTATTATTATTTTATTTTATTTTTTTATTTTTATTTTTTTTGAATTTTTTTTTTATTGTCTTATTTTATTTTTATAACGTCGATTACCTTATTGGTTTTATAATGTACGTAAGTTAGGCAACTTTATTGTTCGTGTTATTCGTGAGTGTCGTTAAGACAGCCCTAAGTGCATTTTCGTACTCTCTTAAACATGAATTCTCTCTTATCTTTTTCAAGGCTTCCTTTTTCTTTCTTATTTTTTTCTTTTTTCGTCTTCTTCTTCTTCTTCTTTTTCATTTTTTGTTGTTGTTCTTTAGTAAACAGGGAAGTGAATATTTGTGTCTATGTTTGTGCGTGGGCATGTATGTGCGTTGTATAAATGCTGGGATCAATTTTTTTGGTCCAGATTCTATGTTCTAGTTTGTTCTTTATTTATTTTTTTCATTTTTTTTTTTCTTTTATATATACGCGATATGGTGTTCGCGTTTGAATATTATTTATAGAATATATGGGATAGATTAATGTCATAGGTTACGCGGACTATTCTAATCGGTTTCATTTAAACGTCGATGCACGTAGACGAACGAACGTTCCGGAGTCGGATGTAGCCGGTTCTGCATTATGATAAGCCGAGGAACCCTTTTATTCTTTGAGACATTAGGGAGAAAGAGAGAGAGAGAGAGAGAGAGCGAAGAAACGTGGAAGAGGACATCGTTAAATAAGCACCCTTCGATACGTTGCATATATAATATAAATTAACAATGTTTTATTTTTATTTTTATCCGAAATACGTTGTTAACACATTTTCTTAACAAAATAAATAGCATTTATTGGTTTCATAAATATATAATTATTTTAATCATAATAATAATAATAATAATAATAGTAATAATATTCAATCGAATCTCGTAAAATAATATAATGTGAGATAATTTGTTTTTCTTTTTGGTAATAATCATAATCTATAATAAATTGTATGAAATAGTTATATAATCAAATAAATTAGATTATTATCGATAGTTAATCATAGATAAGATGATTATAATTTTCTATAATATTCTTGTTTCGTGGAAATTTTTATAACGATTACCAGTATTAATACTTGAACCAGTTTATTTTTCTTTTCGAGTATTATACATAAGTAGCCGTATGCAATTATTATCTTGCACGTTACCAAGAATTGAATCGAGAATTTTAGTTATAGTTCTTTTCTCTTTTTTTTTTTTTTCTCTGCTTCTCTGTCTGTTGAGTCTGTCTCTTAGAAAGTAGTAGACAAATTAACACGCTATTACGGCTTCTTATCCGATAGCCATTCTTAGCCGGTATAATTTTCACTGGGCCACCACAACACATTACGTTTTGTAAACTCGGGCAGACGCATTTAGCGAACGTGTAACGAAGGATATGCGTGTTAGGAGACTAGTCGCTCACATCTGTTATCTACCCGGTTATTTACTCTAATGGTTTCGCCTATCAAGGCTTCTTATTTCCTCGTACAGGGGCTTGATTACACGGGTGTTATAGTCCAACGTATATTTAATGATACCTTGCCCGTGTAATCGGTAAATTCTACCAGTCCTATGACAAATAATCTTCCTATGTTACTCAACGATTGCCTTCAAGAAACATTATTTCGTTTAAATATTTTAATATCAAACATATACGCCGTTTCATTTAATTCGAATAATATTAAACAAATCGAGTATTCGAAGAAAAGAAAAAAAAGAATATTTACATACTGATAATATTTCGATTCTGTCATTATTCTCCCTTCCTCATCCTACATCTTTTTTAAAAAGATTTATATATTTTATTTTATTACAATACATAATGGTAAATGAGAATATATTATATTGAAATGTAAATGAACTTGCAATTAGATTAAAAGTAAAAAAAAAAATAATAATAATAATAATAACGTTTATAACGTATCATTTTAAGATAGTGTTTAAAATGATGGTCATTAATTTAGATACATTTTAAGATATGATTAATAATTTTAATCACTCTGCGTAACGCTAGTAATTCATGGTTGTATGTAGAAATGTACAAAGAAATCATTCATTAGATAGCTCGAATATCTACGTGTTTTCTGTTTGCGTATTTTAATGAACACCCTATATACATATAAATATATATATATATAAAGTGTATATATGCATCATCAAAGAAATGGATCATCTCATTCGCAAGTCGAAGATAAGAAAATGTTCTTATGCAAAATGGCTTGACGATTAGCAATGCAAGCTTCCTCTCTCTCTCTCGCAAACAGCCTGTTTCAAACTCGTTCAACATGCAAATCCTGTTTGAACTGCACCGCAGGAATCGAGGGTACAAACGGTCTCCAATTTGTCCCTCAGTTCGTTACCGTCCTATGATTTTACTCTTAATGATCCGTAAATAACGATATTAATTATTTCTCGGGTAAGGTGTTGTTCCTGTTGTTGGTTCTTCTTTAAATAAGAAGAAGAAGAAGAAGAGGTTACGCCTCGATAGGCATCGGGAAAATTTTTACGACGTTTTTAATTATCCTATGTAACTTACTAATAATTGAATTTAGTTAAATGACAATTTTTTTCTTGTTCATTTATTTAATCATAAATATAATAGTAATAATAATAAAATGTGAGAATGTAATTGAATATTCTGTAGAAATAATATTAATGTTTAACGTTTTCCCTGGCAAGTTACATTTGGCTAAAGTGTCATCCCCATAACACGTGTAACTAAAATGGTACACGTGGCAGGGAACGTGTAAAACGATATAATAGAGTAATTATATTACATATTTTACATACTAATAAATACATAGGAATACTTTTTTATTAATTTCTTTCATCTTCCATTTTAAAACAAGAAAAAAAGAAACATTTGCGTTTGTATAGTATTAAAAATCATATGTGTATATATATATATATATATATATATATATATATATATATACATATAAAAATTTACATATGGTGTATACATGGTATATACATGTTCCGTATGGTTGGATTTTTGTATCTTTTTTATCACGAAATTCCGTCGGTCCTTCGGTCCAAGCATTTTCTCTCTTTCTCTCTCGAAAAAAGAAAGAAAGAAAGAGACAGATAGATAGAGTGAAAACGTTGAAGAGAGAGAGAGAGAGAGAGAGAAAGAGATGATAATGGTGAGGAGTGGAAAAGAGTGAAGGGGAAAAGAAGGGACCCGTTTCGCATTCTGCGGCGAGCTAGTCAGCGGCTAACTATAAGAGGAGCTAACTATAACCCAAAGTCCCCACACCATAGCCGCTATTTCCAGCTTGCTCGTACGTTTGTCGCCTTGCCAAACCCCGAAGGAACGAAAGAGACCTGCTAAAAAAAGAGAGAGAGAGAGAGAGAGAGAGAAAGTGAGAGAGTGAGAGGGAAAGAGGATCCTTCAACAACGTGTATGTAAGTAAATGTGTCCAATACCTCATCGGGATTTCTTTTGGGGTCGTCACACTTTCTTCAAATGCCGGTAGACGAAGAAGATTCGTCAAAATAAAATAAAGAAAGAAAATGAAAAAAAAAAAAAATCAGAAAAAAGGAAAATAAGAAGCCCTAAACAGTGGTGTAACTTGAAAGTGTTGAGAGTGTTGAGAAAATGAGTGGGAGTAGGAAAAAGAATGAATTGATTGTGTCAATTCTTGATGACGTGTATTCTTTTACTGTATTTCATGATACCTTTGAAAACTATTGTTATTATAGATGTTATGATAACTTTTTATCTGGATATATTAAATATTTCATTATCAAATGTAATTGGTGTTTCGTCTAATTCGGATATTTAAGAATAGAAATGTTATATCTGCGGATTATATAATATTCTATGTAAAACAATTTTTATTGTTAAAACTTACTCGTTATTTTTATCTAATATTTTATAATCTAATTGTAAATTAATTTTAAATTACATATGTGTATCTTCTTTTATTTCATAATATGAAACTTTTGAATAGATTTTTAGATAGATATTTGATGTAGGATTTCATCAAGATGTTCAATATTTTAATAGGATTTCTTATTATTATTATTATTATTAAATTCCATTAATTAAATAAAACAAATTTGTTATTTGCATAATATAATATTCTGAATAACACAATTATTATTTCATCGAAACTAACTTGTTCCTCTGTTTAATATTCTATGATTCTTAATTGAGAATGAATTTTAATTGAAAACAATAATAAAAATAGAACAAGTATGATCGTATGGTATTAATAACACATTTATTAATTCGAAATCTAATTTATCGATAATTAATACTGCAAAGAGTAAAACGTTTCGTTTCATTAAATGATTAGATTTTAGTTGGAATGGAACTTCGATTCTGTTTGTGGAAGAAGCCACGCGAGAAATAGAAAACAATTTACTATAATTAGACATTACAGTTTGTGGTTCTGAGAGGAGTAGTAGAAGTAGAAGTATGAGGTGGAGGAGGAAGAGGAGGAGGAGAAGGAGGTAGTGATGGAAAGGGGGCTGGTGGTAAGGGGGAATGGATAGCCGTCTGGTATGTAAGGCAGATCATCAGAGGCACGCGCAAGTTTTGCTCCATAGAGGCTTCCGTTTTACTGGCCAATGCGAACTTTGCTTTTCCTCTCGCCCTTGTCCGTGAATTTAAACGACTAAGAAAATTGCGAACTTGTCGTCGAGCTTGACATATTATACCTCACAAAATGTTCATACAATATTTATTTTAAAATCTATTTTTATGTCGCGGTGCAAGAATAACAGGGTTTCGGTTAAACTTAGTTTTCTAGTTCCTTACCAGTTACAAATTTGATTTATTTTATTTTATATTATATTTGCTTTTTTTTTATATATATATATTTCTATTTTTGGATATATTTTTTTCGGTTTAAAATACAAAATATATTTTTATATGAAAAAGAAGCAAATGACAAAATATCTTTTACATTATTTTCGGAATTGCTTTTGATATTTTCGTTTCTTTTTTTTTTTTTTCTATCTAAATATGATTATATATAAATTTAGAAATAACTAATAGTACATTCTACGAGAAGAGAACAAAAATAATCAATAATAAGATGCATAGATACAGCATTAAAAAAAAAAACAAAAGAAAAAAGGTGAGTTGGAAGGTGCGATAAATATCGCGTTATTGACACTCGCCCACTAAACTACTACCAATATAGTAGGATTAAAACATAGTTTCACGTAAGTAAAATGCATAGATACATATACATATACATTTATATATTTTTATACTAAATGCACGTCTATAGTTTCCTACGCTCACGATAGTTTGTTGAGATGAATAATTAAAACGGTTGACTCGAGTAATGTAACGTCGTTTAAAACGTAATGCAGAATGGATCGAAGAGCGTGGGGTCAGTGTACGAAGCTATTTCAACGACATAAAGAGAGAGAGAGAGAGAGAGAGACAGACAGATAGACTTCTAGCTATATACACACATACACTCTCTCCATTGGCTAAACTCTATTATTTATTTACGGCCGTGCTTCGTACTATCGTCGAGCAACGGGCTTTGACATGCTCGTAATACATTTTCTTGGCTTCTCGAAGTCTTATCTCGTACCATCCTACGAACCTTCTCGTTCCATTTTAAAATCTAAAACCTCTTGTTTATTTTTATTTTTCTCTATTTTTATCGAACTAGTAAATAGGATGAAAATAATAGCTTTAATAGTTTATATTGAATGATCGACGATAGTTGAAATTTGTTCGTTAATGAAATAATTTCATTTATATGAAATAAAAGAATAGTTTCTTTGCTATTAGTTGTTGTTTTTTTTTTTTTTTTTTTTTTTTTCCAATATGATATAATAAAAGGAAAAGGATGACCGTTTTAAATTAAATTAACCATCGAGCAAGTGAGATCGCCATAACGAATTTCCTTAAGACACCAAACGCAAATATTATGCGAAGTTTATTAGTCGTTATCTTGCCCACACGACGTAGGGAAGTCGTCGTTGAGTTCAGGAAACTTGCAAGGTTGATGCTGTATGTATGCATGTACCTTGAGAAAAGAAAAAGATATAGAGGAGAGTAAATGAGATAGACAGAAATATGAACATTTCGAAATAACACTGAATGAAATAATCATAGGTACGAATTTCATTTCAATATGTTTTTCTATATTAATTATTCACACATACGAACACATACAAACAAAAGAAAAATAATTCTAAATAATGTCTATAATTTAAAATCAATGAAACAATTACAAAAAAAAAAAAAAAACAAAAAGAAAGGTAAAAATAAAACTACAAAATTAACGATTTCATTCTCAATTTTTTTCTTTTTAGCTTCGATTTATTTACTTATTGTATTTTTTTCTTCTCTAAATAAAATCGATAAGGTCAATAAAACGGAGTAAAGAAAAAAGGATAAGTTTCTTTTAACCCGATGCACCGGATGCACGCGATCTCGTCGGAAAGATTCACAAGTTTCGCGTGCAGTGAACACTTGGATGAGAAACGAACGGAATAAGGGAAAGAAATAATGAAAGAAAAAAAGAAAGAAAGAGAGAGAGAGAGAGAAAATTTGCCCTTTTTTTTCGAAAAAGGGCAATAGTGTGCTATAGAAAGAGATGGAAGAAAATAGGGCTGCTGCTAATTCGGTCGGGTCCTTCGACTCTAATCGTTCGAAAATCACCGTCCTGTACGATACAAGACGGACGGCCGGGTTTTTCTGCGACGTTCGAGGCCAGGCAGGCTATTCTTAATTCTAATTATGAGACTGCACACTACTACCATCACCTAAGTTAATTTTACTGGCTATATCGCCAATTCGAAATTCAACACACTGAAATAAACTATATTATATTCAGCACGTGCTTCGTTTCCTTTCATTTCTTTTACATTTTTTTAATTCTTATTATTTTTCTATTTTTTTTTTTTTTCTTTTTTTATCGTTCGCCACGAGCAAGTTTTTATCTTCAATCGAATTATCTTCTAAGCATTTAATTAATATGGGTAATAATAATTTTATTAATGTCTTTTCTTTTAATAATATTATTATTAAAGGACTAAATTTAAATTATTTTATTAATAAATTTAATATAATTGGTTTGTTGTTTTTTTTTTTTTTTTTTTTTTTAATTAGAAACGCGTTTGTATTTCATTCATACGAAACAATTTCATTGAATATAATTCATTCACGAAAATAAAAAAAAACAAAACAAGAAAGAAAAATATTTAGACATACGGATACAAATGAATGAATAAATTAGATATAATATTTGAAATAAATTTGAAATCAAAATTAGTTGAATTTATAATGCCATTAGTACAACACGAAAGGAATCGTACAATTGATTACATTTAGAAATCACGTAGCAGTATTTGATCGTAGTAAATAAGACGCAATGATTGAAGATACATCTCTTTCTCTTTTTCTACAAACGTAGGAAAGAAACTGTCATTTCAACGTGTATTTCATAGGTTGGCAAATGTATTCTCTCTCTCTCTCTCTCTCTCTCTCTACAGGTGCGTTGATTGCAGAGGTAAAAGAGGTAGATGCGAGTCACCCTAACGTCATCCTTCCCGTCATCTTGAGAGTTTAAAGTAAGGAGAAGGTGTTAATGAGCTTTTGCGATTAGATGGTAAAGAGAATGAGAAAGAAATAGATGGATATACGGATAGAAGGAAAGAGGAAAAGAGATAAAGAGAGACAGAAATAGAAACTGGGAAAAATAAAAGGAGAGAGTCGTTCGCGGTTCGCCACCAATTATGGCGCCGTTAAGTATGAACCAAGCGAACTTTATAGTTATTTCCACGTATCTTGCGCCCTTTCTCTTTTAAAACCTTTAACCGAGGTTCAATGCAAAGCTTTCGGGAAGAATTTACTCTTTATTATACTTATTACACCGTCTTCTTTCTCACGTATATATATATATATACACACACACACACATGTACACGACTACGCGTACGCATAATATACACATATGCACGCATACACTTGCGAGAACTCTGACGCTAAATCGAATATTTTATTAAATGTACGCCTTGTCGAATCGCGTTAAGAGTTCTTGAATTTTCTTTTTCATATGTACACTTCCACTTTTTATTTTATTTTTTTTTTATCTTTGTTTTTTTCTTTCTTTCTTTCTTTTTGTACAACGGGAGAATGGGTAGAAGAAGAACATCAAAACGAGAGAATATATTTTGTTAATTAATGTCTGAACTCTCTTTGTAATACGGTAGTACATTTATACGTTTTAAATGGCGTGATTATTTAAACGATAAAAAAAAAGAATGAAATGTATTATTATTTCTTTCGAATATCTTTTTATTTTTTTTTTTTTTTTTTTAGAAATATGTCATTAAACATAGAATTCTCTTAAATAATCTAATAAGATTAATTATTTCTAATTAATTTCCTCTACGTTCGAGGTAACAATTAACCATGCATAGAAACAAATACGAAGTTGCTCGTTAATCATCCAGTTGCTCGTTAAGAAATTCCACGAATAAAACACAATGGATTTTCATACATAAATCATATTCTCGATGTAATATCGAATATTTGATAACTATCAACAATGTAATATTAGGTAATTTAAATAAACGTAAAAATAATCGATTTCTTTTTCTCAGACGTAATATTAATTAACCTTCTCACACACATATATACATGCATATAAAATTACATAAAAATATTGTGAATATTTTTTTCACAAATCTACAAATAACAAAAAAATAAAAAAGAGAGAAAAGAGTACACACAAGAATTCACGGATTACGATACAATTGCAAGAATTTCAAGGGAAATAATTCGACAAATGACAAAAAAAAAATAATCGTTAGGGTTACGTCAAAGATAAATAAAAAAGAAAAGAAAAAAATTAAAAAAAAAAAAAAAAACAAAAAAAAGAAAAAAGAAAAGAAACGAGATAAATACAAATGGTTCGCGTTTCGCTTTCGCGTAATAAAATCGTGCATCACTCTCCGTTTTATTTTCCCTTACCCTTTCGACTCTCTTCTGAATCAGCAGGTAGGCAGTCAGCAGAACAAGCATGTGTTTGTATATGTGTGTGTATGTTTGTATGCATGTTTATTTGTATATGTATTGTAAGTATATACAGAAGGTGTATCGAGACAGCACCGCGCCTCAGCAAGGAGTGAAAGTACTCGGAATTCTTGCGGCCAGTTTGACTTCGGTGTTTCTCTCTCTCTCTCTCTCTCTCTCTGTCTCTGTCTTTCTCACTTTTCTCTCTTTTTATCTCTTTCTCTCTCTCTATGTCTTAAAAGAGAACCTTACGCAACAGAGCGCGTATGGTAACAGGTGTATTACTCGCATTAATAACGTGTGTCCTAGAGATCTCGTTCGTTCATACGTTCATTCGTTCGTTCGTTCATACGTTCATTCGTTCGTTCGTTCATACGTTCATTCGTTCGTTCGTTCGTTCGTTCGTTCAATACGAAAAACCATATCGGTAATCTTTGTATATGATTATGTATGTATGTGTGTATATGAGAAAGAGAGAGAGAGAGGGAGAGAAGAGAGTTTCTTTCGTATCGATTTTATGACTCGAAGTCGAAGGTCTTCGTAATATCGAGAGCAAGTACTCTCGGTGAAGGAGGTTTGCTACTTTTGTACATATATATATATAGATAAATAAGTGTGTGTATTTTTATGAATGTATGTACGTATGTATGTATATACGTTTACTCTCGATGACGTTCGTGAGCGTGAAAATGACGTACATACCATACTAATGACTTTTACTTGGATAAAGTTTACTCGCTTCGTGCACTCTTAAATTGTTCTTTTTTTTTTTTTTTTATTTTATTTCTTTTTTCTCTCGTTGCCGTTGTTGTTTAATTACATACTCGGAGAAAGTAGGTTTTACTTTAAATCGATTGCAATTATTGTAGAATGGTGTTTAGGATCATTTAATTTGAATTAAAATGAAATTTTATATTTCGATCACAAATAAAATACAATCTCAAAGAAACAGAATTCTTCGTATTATCCATTGCACTAACCATGATTAGTTGTGACAATTATACCGTAAAAAGGATTAATCTATCCAAGTAATCAGTGTTTAATTGATCCTCTGTTTTTTTTTTTATTCTTGTTAATTACATTCTCGAATAAATTAGGTATCATTGAAATTGATTGAGAATCGTTTTAAGATAATATTTTTTAAGGTTTTTATTTATTTACAGAAAAATTGTCTACATTATCGAGATTCATATTTAAATTTTAAATATAAAAAAGAAATTTAATCAAATTGAATTTAGAATGAAACCAATTCGAAGGATAAATAATTTCATTATGCTTTTTTTTCATTGCATCGATATGCGTTATTCACAATTATATTAAAAAAAAAAAAAAAATAAATAAATCTCTAACCATAAGTAAGGCAATCATCTTGATTGTATAAAAAGATATATCGAAAGGAATGTAGAATCGATTAATCGTAAAACTAACAAGATAAAATTTATATAAATGAGTATGATTATTATTGGTCCATGACACATACACCATATATCCATAGATAGATGATTTGCCCTCGTAACGCATTCTATTGCACATTTCCCCTTCCCAACCCCTTCCCTTTCCACTATCTCTTTCTGTCTTTTTAACCCTATCTTTCTTTTTTTTACACCGTCTAACGTGCTATCAACTCGGCGTATAGCTTACAATTAGCGCGATTAACATCGTTAATCGGCGTTGCCGATGTAAATTACGACCGTCTCTCATTGCGCACCGTTAATTTCCAATAATGTATTATCTACATAGATTTCTATATATATATATATAAATATGCGTTCACGTATATATCTGTGTTTATGTTTGTGTGTGTGTGAATTTGTGTAAATGTATGTATATAACTTCATGAGACGAAGAAGTAAAAGGAAAGTTTTAAACGGTGGACCATTTACGATGACCGATTAGAGAGGGTGAAGCGTAACGAGAGATGCTTACTTGGATTTATCTCGAAAGAGATAACAGTTATAGTTTTTATTTTTTTTTCTTCTTTTTTCTTTGTTCATTCTTATTGAAATAATTACTATCTGCTATTTAGTAATACGTCAGGGAAAAAAATGACGATTAAAATTCTTCGAGTTGTAGATAGAAATGAGGATGATTAATTTGTTAAGATTATAGATTTTGATTTGAAGATAATATATAAGTTTTAACGAATAATTAATTTGTTATCGTAATAATTGTGACGATAAGATTGTATTATTTTGTTTAGAATGTATTATTTGATAATGAATAGCATTTTTCAAATTCATCGAATATTTTTTAATTAAACAATAATGCAAATTTAGTGTAAGATTCATCGATTAAACGATAAAGTAAAGATAACGGATTATTCAAATCCCTTTAAAAAAAAATAAAGATGAATCAATGAAGATTTTATTTAACAAGGACAATTATTCAATATCGATTATGTTATCTACATTATTTTACATTTGATTTCGTATAAATTATCATAAAATTAATAAGAATATAAATGTCTTTATTATGGTTAAACGAGGATATAAAAAATGGTACGAGAAAGTTATTATATAGGAAATAACCGAAGGAACATGATTCGGTGATTATTTTGACATAGAATAGGAGTAAATAAATTAGTAGTGAAAATAATACTTAAGGAATAGATATTCTCTTCTTCGGATTTAATACCATGGAGATAGAAATGAGATTAGATTTTGTCTATGCTTGTTTTCACTAACCATCGGTGTAGTATCTTTCTTCCTTTATTTTTTCTTCTTAACATTTCACGTAATATAAAGATATACATGCAAACGAGCATATCATATTCCTTGGGTGTCCGCTTAGAATCGTCTACACAAATCCTTTCTCATCCCTCGTTAAAGTCTCCCGTTTAAGATGATCTTAGACACGATGTCACGATTACATTTTTATTTTTTTTTTTTTTTTATTTTACCGTTTCTCTATTTCATTTAATATAATTCGGATGATCATTTTTAAGCCTTGTCAAATTTATATCAGTAACAAGAAGTGAAAGATGTTAAAATAGTTACAGTGATCTTTCTTCTATAATAAGTTCATTGATTTATCAGAATAAAATAAAATTAAGAAACAAGAAAACAACAACAACAAATAAAATAGATTATTCATTTCAAAATACTTTTAACACGTGTTCAACTTTCCAAATGGATATTTTGAATAAAATTTATTGTCTATAAAAAAAAGAAAAAGTTTTTCATACCAATTGAGACGACTAAATCGATTAAAATCTCTCTTCAATCTCTCAATTTTTATGGTGTCCCCTCTTCTCTTGTATGCTTGATTTCTATGGCCCTTAAAAAAAAAAAAAAAAAAAAAAAAAAAAAGCAAATAATTGTAAATTGTGAAAGTAGGAATTGTTATCTATTCGAAATTCTTAATTGGTATTATATTTCAAGATTTAATTTAAGATTTTAGTAAACATATGCATTTTTTTTTATTGTTTTATATCTTTACATTAGGAAACGATTATCGAATATTTTCTTTCTTTTCCTTTTATCTTTATTAGAAGTTCTCGTAAGAATCATTAAAACACATCACACTCTCTCGTGTATCTATTTCCAGCTGTGTTAAATGACGTTAGCGATGAACAAATTATAAATAATCATTATAATTACGTTACAATGCAAATAGTGCGTCGATCAAGGATAAAATGTACATAACGTGTGATTAGAAATCATTTTTATTCTTTTATTTTTATTTTTTTTTTTTTTTTTTTAGAAATAACATTGCAAACGTGTTACGTGATTGAACACGTGCCAGTTAAATAAATTTTTTTATTGTTTTTATTTTCATTAGAAAGGAAAGCATAGAATTTCTCAGTTTTATATGTCCTGTTTGTGTGTGTGTGTGTGTGTGTGTGTGTATTGAAACAACACACTGTCCCAAATATGAAACGATCTTTAAATTATCTTTCTCTAGTATCCTAGAAATTAGCATGTCAATGGCACATTGAGCTACCGTGAACGAAACACGCATGTCTGACTCGTTCTTAATTATGGTTTCAACTAAATTCGATGTCTCGTGTCAGAAATCGAGACAGGTGAAAGCCTACTCTGGGTAGTCTATCAAAAATGTAAATAGGAAAATCGAACGTACAATGTTGTTAAACTAAGTAACAAGTAATGTACATTCATCATTATATATATAAACATAATTATTGGTTAATATATTATAAATGAAACATAATCTTATTATTAATAATTTTGAGAAAAATTTTAATTAAAAATACATATTTCTTAACATATATTTTTAAACAATCTATTTTGTAATATTTAAATCATATAAAAAAAAGATTTATATTATTTCAGATATATAAATTAAATATTTATTTAAAACGCGTTGTTCTCTCTAATTTTTATTAACATCAGTCGAATTTTAATTTGACGTGTGTTAAATATTTATATTTCAAATTTAATAACAAAAATTTAGAATATAATTTAACTTTTAAACAAATACAAAATTATAAAAATAAAAATAATAATAATAATAATAATGTAATGGTATATCACGATAATCAAGAGAACGTAAAATTCTAGAACATAAAAAAAAAAAAAGAGAAAAAAAGAAAATGTTCATCGCAATGATAAAATCATTCGTAACTTTTTAGTAATAAAAGTTTCATCAGTCAAATAAAAAAAAAAAAAAAAAAAAAAAAAAAAAAGAAAAAGAAAAGCAAAAAGAAAAGAAGATTTCGCTTCACCTTCTCTTTCTTCGATACCAGCTGCTGCAAAGTACAAGTGCAATTTGATGCCACTAAACTGCAATAAACCGAATGCATCTTTCTTAAGAAGAAAACAAAAAAATGTTATGGGAAAAAAAAAAAAGAGAGAAAGAGAGAGAAGAAATAAGGAACTATAATATAATATCTTGCAGTTAGATACGCCTGATTTAGATTCGATTTGAAGAAACTTATATGCGTTCCTTTTTCTCGTAAATATATATATATATATGTGTAAAAGAATTTCTCTATGTCTACTATATATATATATGTGTGTGTATATGTATCCATCGACAAATCCATGGAAAGAATGAAAGAAAGAATTGGTCGGCTGGATCGAATACGCGGAGTAAGTATCGTGGCACGTGCGTTACGTGAAACCATGCAATATTCGACGATGGCATAAAAGTGCATACGTCGAGAGCGTGCAGTTCCTACACCACACACATATAACACACATATACATATACACACGCACACACACATATGGTGCACGGCAGCCTCCGTCAGGGACTTTCTCCAGCCTGGGGCATTTGCGCTCGCGCGAATACGAATATAAGTACTTACTTACTTTGGCATAAGTTCGTGATCGTCTGTGTATCGTAAGAGTTTCATCTTTTTTTTTTTGCCCCCCCCCCCCCATTATTTTTCACTAAAATCGTTCAAAATTACACTGAGATATTTTACGAATAGAAAAAAAAACAAAAAAATGGATAATTATTCGATTATTTATTATAATTAAAGTATTATATAATCAAAATATGTTCGTATACTTATAAACGTTTAAGTTATATTAATAAATATGTCGAAGTATCGTGAAATAAGAAATAAAATAATTTTACGTTAGATAGAAAATAAGAAAAAAGAAAAAGAAAACATGAAAATGAAGCGCAGGTTAAAGTTTATATAACACTAATCAATAAATAAAGTAATAGAGAAAGTATAATAGAAAACAAGGAATATAATCTAGCGGAACTAAATGCATCGTTATAACTTAGTAAAAAAAGAAAAAAATAAATAAATAAAGCACGTATACTTAAGATTTTCGTGTACTAAATCAAGAAATGATTAACTCGTTTAACGAAGTGGTCAATGTATGAATATTATTAATATTAATGATAGTAAATATAACAACAATAATAATAATAATAATAATAATAATAATAATAATAACGAGCATATTCGAGGATTGGAATTTGTGTTGTAAAATACGTGGATGATGAAGAAAAGCTCGGTAGTTTCTCGTGAAGAGCACGTTCGAACGGAAATTAGCATAAATCCAAAAGCAGAGCTCGTTACGTATGGCTTTTGGTTCGTGGTCTCTGTGTTCGCATGTGACAGGTGTTCCTTGACTCTTCTTCCAATTGTACGTTCGAGTCTCTTCGAGATCATCGTTTTCTTATTCTTATTCTTATTCTTTTTATTTTTCCCCTGAGCTTAGCACTTTGCATTCTTTTGTAACTATCGTCTTCTCTTTCGTCTACACGCATAAATACATAGTCATCTGTCTATGTATGTTTGTATGCACGTACTCGTTCGTTATTTTCCTCTCATAGCAAGTCTAACTTTTACAACTAAAATCTGACGCAGTGAAAATGTACGTGCAAGTGAGTTAGAATCTTACTTGCTTGCTTACTTGCTTGCTTGCTTGCTTGCTAACTGTGGCCTTTAAAGTCCTATTCGTGGAAGATGGATAATTGTGCACACGCGAGAACACACGTGGAAAATACGTATACACTCGTTATTATGCAACCTGGAACTAGGAAGGTGTTACTTCCCCAAACGGTACTCTTAACAAATGGATTCTTTTTTTTTTCTTTTTATTGCTAAATATTTTTCTTCCTTTTTTCTTTTTTTTTTTATTTAACATCTCACTTTATTAATCATTTTAAATGATAATAATTTTTGAATATAAATAAATTAATAGATATAATGAATTTTCTTCATTTACGTATAGGAAATGTAAGAATACGTAAGTGTTATTTAATTGTCGTATGATTTTCAAGGTTTTGGATTTTATAAATGTAAATTTTACACCCACGTGGATATTCGTATTCGTCTTTACGAAGTCGTACGATTTAAATGGCATAAGCAGGAAAAGGAAGTATCGAATGATATTGCATAATTTTTATGCTGCAACGTTTTCAACAAAAAAAAAAAAAAAAAAAAAAGGAAAAACCCTGGAAGAAAATCAATTAGGATATCCTTTTTCTCGCATGGAGTAACTTTATTATTCTCAATTCGACTCAACGATCTATTCCAATGATTAGAAATTGAAAATAAAACAAGAAAAAGAAACGAAATTGTACGAATTTAAACAAATAAATGTTCGAACGATCTAAGATTTTTTCTCGTTACAATTTTCATTATCTTTTGTTGTTATTTATTAAGTATTTTATTAAAATAATCATATGCGTTAGAGAAATCGTTATTAGTCTGTTCAAATTTATAGTTATAGCTATGAAACGATAAAATTAAATTTCGTTCTTGCGAGACACATTATTTAACGAATAACTAAAGAGAAAAGAGATAAGTATAGTAGTGTTCGAGAAATTTTAATTGTGGGCTCATTTATCAAGACGTTACGATAGGATACTACTCATTTTGTTGTCTTTAAACTTTCACGTGTAATCTCAACATTTTAATCTATTATATTATACTTATTTGCCAAAGTATAATTAAAATAAAAATTTATAGGATAAATTTGATGTTCAACGTAATTAGATGAAACGAAAGATTATAATTATTACTATTAAAATATAGTATCAAAATATAAGAATAAATATATATCTTGTCAGTTGTGCTATATTACACTCATAAATTGAAACGCCGCTCACTGTTCAGAGCATAAAAAATCTATTATATTATACTTATTTGCCAAAGTATA
>NW_015148970.1:2452939-2473295 GCF_001465965.1 Polistes dominula
ATTAAAAGTGTGCAAATTTGATGAAATAATTTTTGAAATATTAATTACATACTGTAAATTTATTATAATATTAATGAAATATATAGAAAATCAATATAATACAGTTTTTCAATTGAAATAACAACTAAACAAATACTAAACATCAAGCAAACATCCTACCAATAAAATTTTCCTAAATTTAGGTAAAAAGAAAAAAAAAAGGAAAAGAAGATATAACAAATAAAAGGAAACAATTTTTAGATAATATACTCGGTTTGAATTTCACTTTGTTTTTAACTTTCACATAATGGTTGTGTATTTCTAACACACGCAAAACCCGTATTTAGAATAAATGGAGATCGTCAGAGAACCGTCTGTGTCGATGGAACGCGCAGAATTTCCCTTTCTCTTCGCGATAGTAAAACGACACAACAACGTGCTTTCGATCTCACAGAGGTTGAATCTCGAATCCGAAAGTCGCCCACTTCGATCCTTTTTCTTCTTATTTTTCTCTACCTTTTTTTCCTTGTTTTTTTTTTCTTTCATCTTTTCCTTCCTCGATCGACAGATTTACGGAGAGACCAGAGAGTACCAAATCGATATGACCTACATTCTTCGAAGACTTTCAGTGTCTCGATTCGAACGATATATGTATATCGATCGGATGGAAAAGATCGGAATGGGGTGGGGGGTTGAGGGGAATCCAATGGATTCAGATCTTTCTCACGGATCTTCTAAGATTTTTCTAATTATCCTCGGCTCGTTAGAAAAGGGACAATTTATCGATGTATAAAGTCTTTTTTACATGAAATTAAATTCGTCTTTGACGTATCATTAATTGAAGTATAATTAAACAAAATTATTATTTCCATTTAATGGAATTTTAAATGTCCATTTAAATGGTTACGTAGTTATTTTGCATATATAATCAATGATTTAATTAAATTATTCCACACAAAATAAAACAAAAAAAAAAAATAAAACAAACATTCAGATCTCGTGAAAAAGTAATAAAAGTGTTATTTGTACTTAAACGATCGAAATACAAAGTGTTGATAATGGTCAAATTAATGGAATATTAATTATTCATTCGTAACATTCATTTTAATAAACTGAGCAAAAATTATAATATTATTACCAGAGAAAAAGGATAAAAATAAAAAGAGGAAGAGAAATGATGATGAATAAATTATCTTCCAAGAAAGGGGATATAGAAAAACCTTTACTAATCTTTCCCCGTGATCATTTCTATATCTCAGAACTTAGGAACATTAGTTTTTTTCTCGATGAGCAAATAACGCAAGTATACTTCAGTTGAAAGAGAAAGAATCTATGGTAGCTACTAAACCATAAGATTACTTGATTCGTGGAGATAAATCAAAGGAAGAAGGAAAAGAAATTCTAAACGCAAATTAGATCACCTAAGATTATGGTTAACGCTGAGCTAATTATCCCGGAAATTTTCTTAATCAAAAACTCGTACGTGTATCTTTTACTTCTTCTTTTCGTTCGTAAATAAAAAAAAATAAAAAAAAAAAAAAAGACAAAAATATACAATAAAAAATGAAGTAATAAAAGGGAGTGTAGCAAAAGTCAATATAAATGAAACTGGAGTCTCGATCAGACTCGTTCATCCGATCACAGCAGCAAGATAAATGTATCCGTGCTTGAGAAAGCAAGAACTTCTTCTTTGTATATGGATATGTATGCATGTGTATCTTATTCCGTCTCTCTTTCTCTCTCTTGTTATTTCATTCTCGTATCAAACGACACGGAAGAACGAAACGATCCTTCTCTCTTTCTCTCTTTCTTTTTAAACACATACTCGAGGATGCTATGCAATGTTACGATTCTATCATCTAAATAAAATTAGAAAAAAGAAAAAATCAAATAAAATAAACTAGATGTAGTTTCAGTATAATACTTTTAAAACATATTGATTTATTTGTCTCAATGTTTTCTTCATATATCACTTTTAGTTGAAATCAATTCTTAAAAATTTATCTCACTTATTAATATAATATAGTGAAAAATGATATTTAAATGGCTCGAACATGATAGAGCATTATTAATAGATATTTCTATATTTATCAAATTATTTATTAAATAAATATTACAAAATTAATAATACAAGGAATATAATAAATTGTAGAAAATATGAAAAATGATGAAAAAAGAAAAAAAAAAAACGAGAGAAGGAAGGTCAATAAAAACAGGTGATTATTCTTTAAATAGGGATCACCGGTGGAACAATCGATCATTTTATTTTTCATCCTTCGAAGTATCAAAGTTACCTTCTTCTTCTTCTTCTTCTATTTTTTTTTTTTTTTTAGTTTGTTTTAATTCCAAAAATATTTCGACAGATTCAAACTCTCCCTCTCTCTTTTTATCTTTTCACGAGTGATTTCAGGAGCAAGCCGCCAATTAAACGTCTCGTAGACGTCTCCTGCTCGTTACTGTTAGCCTCGAAAAGTTTGTATGAAAGATAATCGTCGAGACTCGTTAATTCGCACGGAAACCACCTGTCGGTCCTTCCAAAACCAAATATATACATATATTTATATATTTATTTACGTATAAGCGTGTGTGTACGTATGTATGTATGTA
The DNA here is from genome assembly GCF_001465965.1 of Polistes dominula. Next base: position 2,455,526 of record NW_015148970.1, read on the forward strand.
TGTATGTATATATGTTTCTATATGTTCGTGTAAGTTTTTTTTTTATGTGTAAGTTTCTCTTCTTATATTCTCTCGTACGTCGTTCGGTAACTTCGAAATATATATCGTGATCGCGACATCGAAAACGAAGTAGCAGGCGCGAAATCGACGGCTCGAAATCTCGCACAGGTAATTTCTCAACAACCTGGATGACGACGACAACGACAACGACAACGACGAAGACGACGATGATGATGATGATGATGATGATGATGATGATGATTATGATTATGATGATGATAATGACGACGATGATGATGGCAATGATGATGATAATGATGATAAAGATGATGACAAGAGTGTGAAGAAAAAAAGAAAGGTGAAGGTACAAATCATTAAAATTCGTACCTATCGTTAATCTTTTTTTTACATTCGAATAACGTTTGATGATTTATTATTTTTTTATTATGTTTATTATTGGTTATTGATGGTTAGATTGTTTGGAAATTAATTGAGAGTATTTCGTTACTTTTATTTACTTATTTATTGTTTTTTTTTTTTTTTTACTTTATTATTGGGGGTACTTATTGGTGGATAGATCGTTCGGAAATTAATTGAGTTTTTCGTTATTTGAAATCATTTAACTTTTTACGATTTATTCTTTTTATTTATTATTGGTTATTGGTGAGTTCGAAAATATAATTGAGTTTAGTAACGTAAAGGTATTTTCTTTATTTCAAATCATTTAATAACGTTTTAATAAAATACACTTGAGACGTAATTGAAAATTTTTCTCTGTTACAAATTGTTGAGTAGTTTTATATTTGGTATGGAATATGGAAAATCAAATTTATCATTTGTCAAAGTTATTTCTCGAAATAATTAATTGGTAGATTAGTTTGATAATTATTTATATTTTTGTAATATAAGTGAATATAATTATAATATGAAATTTCATGACATTTAAATAAATTTATTAATTATACAAATAATTGCTATATAAACTGATTTGTAATTGAAACGAGAGGATTTTATTATTTGTAAAAGTATTTAATTGATTTTTCTAACATTACCCTTATTCGTAATATTATACTTCTAATTAACATAAAACTTTTCTAAAGATAATTATGATAAAATTATATCCATTTTCAATGTTATTTATTTGTAAATTTCCATCGAGTTCTCCTAAAACCAATTAAAAGAGATAGAAAGTGATTACGAAATAAAAATATAAATCAAAAGGAAGAAAAAAGAAATATAACAAAAACGAAAATCGAAGAATTCTGATATACTTATTTCATTTTCAAATTAATCCTATCTAAAAGATAATTACTATAAGATAAAGATGGATGAATAATAAAAGGTGGACGAAGAATAATAACATTACGAATTAATTACACGAAAGATGAACATCGTTTTCTTAAAGGGGCGGGGTTGGGGAAGAAAGAAAACAAGAAAAAAAGAGAGAAAAAGCAAAGATTAATTCGCAAATAAACAGTGGTAAGGGAAAATAAAAGATGAGGAAAAAAGAAGAAAAAAACAACAAAAAGAGAGAGAGAGAGACGCATACACAGGTTTCTTTGGAATAAATCGTCGGATACTATCAGGAAGATCAAGGATCGAGAAAAGATAGGAATCGAGATCGAGAGAAGAAGGGAGGACTATTCCAATACGATAACGTTAGCTCTCTAACTCGTCCCGACATAAATCCTTTGCTTACTGACTCGTACGAATTAAGAAAATCACGGAGGTCTTTTCTCCTATACCTCTTTCTCCTACCCTCGTCTTACTTACCCTCTGTCTCCTTCTCTTTTTCTCGGAGGGATGTTGTTCAAGGATAAAGTAGAACGAGTATGCAAGTAAAGAGAAGAAGTTAAGAAGAAAAGAAAATACTGAAAGGGTTTCTTTTCCAGGTTTTCTCTTTCTCTTTCTCTCTCGGTTTGTTAAAGCTAATCGACCGAGTCGAGAAACGAGCAACGTTGCGAGAAGATAAAAGCGACAGAAATTGTTCAACTTTCTTTCCCCCTTTTTTCTTTCTCTCTCTTTCTTTGACGTTTGATTTTTCAAAAAAAAAAAATAAATAAATAAAATAAAAAATAGAAAAATAAAATAAAAATCTAATAAAATGAAAAAATAAATATAAATAAATATAAATAATATAATATAAAAAGTAAAAAAAAAAAAAACATAAAGAAATGGGAAGCAAAAAAAAAATTGAATTATAAGATCGTTAACGTAATCGGAAAAGTTGAAAAGAGATCCTTATGTACGTAAGTATTATAATTGCTATCTTTCTTTTTCTCACCCACAGTTCGTATACATACACATATACGTATGTATATATATGTTATTGGAACTATTGAAGCAGAGCACAGCATCATCAGGGACAGCGTCATCATCATCATCATCATCATCATCATCATCATCATCATCGTTGTCTTCTTTTTCATCTTCTTCGTCGTCGTCGTCCTTTCTGTCGTAGTTGTCGTCGTTCTTCGAAGGTAGCTTGTAAAGTTGAATAGCCTTGAACAGGAGAAAATAAATAAATAAATAAATAAATAAATATCGAAAAAGAGTGATAAAGAGAGGGGGAGAGAGAGAGAGAGAGAGAGAGAGAGAAGTGGCCTTCGTTATTAGCGAACGTAAGAGAAGTTAATTGCTCTATACGTCGGTCGATGCCATTCGAAAATAATATTCTCGCAACTGAGATCGTTATAATGCCACTGTTACGCGCTATGTTTTGTCGAGCGCGACCTCGTGGAACGTTATTAACCATCTTCCATCTCCATCTTTCTTTAACTCTTTCTCTTTGACTATTCTTTGCTATTACTGTAAAGTATTGCATGGTTTAATAGTATATTTGTATGTGTTTATATCAAACATCATCTTGTATTAAATATATATATATATCACATCTTTCTCACTCTCTCTATTTTTCTCTTTTTCTCTCGTTCTTTTTTCTACTTTGTAAACGTGTAAGTCACGTTTTATGAATTATTTTATACGCTTATGTGTATTAGAGACAATTTATGGTTACACGAAACGTCGACAATATTTTATCCTTTAACGGCTGATTATTTTTAGTTTCTTACTATGATTTACCCCTACTCGATTTTTTCAAAAGGTTTCGATAGGTTTATCCTTGTTTATTTCAACGATCGTCAGTGGGGAACCATGAAGTGTTGGCGTCCTTCGAAATTCTCGTAAATAATTTTTTTTTTTTTTTTCATCACTTGACCGTTCAAAATTAATTCATTCTTTTATTAGGAGGATTTTTATATACCAGATATCCCGTTAGTAAAACTGTATCTCTCTTATTTTATTTTGAAATTATCTTAAATTATTGTTTAGATCGAGAATAGAAAATTCGATTACTTTAATTAGAATCTTTAAAAAAAAAATGATCTTTGTTTTCGTACCAATTCACAGTTCGAAAAATATCTTCATCGATCTTATGAATTTTTATTCACGATATTCATACAATTGGCTATTGTTTGATAGACAATAGACCTTAACTGTTTCGAAAAAGGTTTCTTTTATTTTTATTTTGTATTTTTTTGCTTTTCGTTTTTTATTTTTACAGCATCCTGCTGTAACGAAAAATCCTACAATCCGCCATTTACTCATTTGTTCATTTTGCTAAAAGAGCATATTTTATTTCATAGAATAATTATTTAACGTTTATAATAAACTTCATGAAAAATTCTACCATTAATTGCGTATAATAATGAAATTGTAATGAAAATAGTTAAAATAAATAATAGACAAATTTTCAATCATTTGACTGATAATTCAATCAAATTATCAATCATCTGATCATATATTAATTGATTTGTTTTCTTTTTTTCAGGAAGAGCGATGTTCAAACGATTATCGAAATCAAGGCGTCACAGTGCCGATGACGTCGGTCTTGGTTTCGGACCAAGGAATCCTAATTTGGAAGAATCGCAGACACAAGCGAGCGTCAATTCAATTCCAGTTACTCGTGACAATTCGGAAGGATTGATTCCAGCTGCTTTACTTAGGATTTCCAGGACTAAATATAGTAGAAGAAGTTGCGGCGATGCTACAGCAATGCAAGCGTTACTTGCTTCCAAACAGGATGAAGAACAGGAGGTCAGTGAGGTTGATTACCCTACTGACTATCAAACGGATTATCAAATGGTCACTGCTGTGCCAGCGTTCATCGTCGAACATGAACCCGAAAAACAACGAGGTACGTGAAAATTCATTTCTTTTTACAATTTTTTTTATTCCCAATGATTTTTTTTGTTTTGCTTTCTAGTATCATTTAAATAATTTTTTTTTTTTTGGTAACCAATGATCTAAGGGTTGACATTTTTATGATTTGTATGGAATTTTTGTTCTTTTCTTTTTATGTGTATTTTATTTTATATATTTCTTTTTGATTTAATTTATATTTATAAGTATTTTTATAGAGTACGTAAATTTCAAGTCAAGTTATTATTTTTCTTTTTACTCGTGTGACCTTTTATGGGAATTCTCCTTTTTCTTTCTTTTTTCTTTTTTCTTTTTTTGTATTTTTTCTAACAATTTAAGTAGGTAATAAATTCGATTGGTCATTCATAATACATACACATAGAGTTCCATACATAGACAAGAGCATATAAGTTCGAACGTACGAGTTACTACTCGACGAACCTTGAACGTTCCACCTTCCATCGTGCGGTTACGCCATGATAATTCACAAATTGCGCAACCGTTGCATCGCGATACAAGACGCCTATGTGCACCGCATTCCTATCTACGACCACTGGTTCCGCTTCTTCGATCACTATAACACGATATTAAGAGCGACGATGGAAAACCACGAATGAACAAGAAAAATAAGAGGAAAAAGAAATGAAACGAAAAGAAAAGATTCTTCACGCATATTTCCCTTTGGTTTTTATTTCTATTTTTATGCATCTGATGATACGCGATAAAAACTTCAAACTAAACGTAATTTCCAATGCAAATTTCAACAAAATGTTTTCAAATTAACTAAATTTAGTTTGTTAATAATTTTCTTTTTTTTTGTGTGTGTTTATTTACGAAATTGGATCGCTGTCGATTTAATATTATTATTATTATTATTATTTATTTTTTTTTATATAAAGAAATGTATTATTTTCTTTTCAATTTTATTTTTACAGAAATTTCGTAAGATATTTTTGCACGTGACATCTCGCGTTCCGCTCTTTCTCCTTCGAACAGTCCTGAACATTTAAGTATTGCGAGGTGAAAATAAACGCGCGGTTAGCCACCTGTACCAAAAAGGGTCGTGTTTTTCCTCAAAAACACATGCCTTTTAATTATTCTTATTATCATCATTAAAGATCGCAGTGGGTAGACAAAACGTTTCCTTTGAACTTTCACAAATCATTATTTTACTTTCGATAATATCTAACGTCATCGAGAGAGAGAGAGAGAATGAATCTTCGTGAATTTCATTTGAATTTCAATACAAATTATCCAAATTACATATATATATATATATGAAATAAAAAATTAATTGAATATACGAAATAGGTGAGACAAATAAAACAGAGAAGAAGAAGAAGAAGAAGAAAAAAAAAAAAAAAGTAAAAGCAAAAGAATAAGATACGTTTTAGATGTCGTAGTTTTGCACCTGCACAGCATGCTTCAATATTTCTTTTTCTTTTTTTTTTTTTTTTTACTTCCTTTCGTTTCTTTATTTTTTGTGCTTCTCCCTCTCCTCACCCTCCCCCTGGAGAAAGGGCAACCTTATTAAAGGCTTTAGAAAACCGGCATGGAGAACGACCTCGGGGAACCTACCAGGGCCGTTAATTAATTCTTTTTGAAGATATTCGAAAGACGCACTCTAAGACCGGTCCTCAATTAGTCACACGATTATGTCGTCACGATATGTCCTCCTGTCGCATCACGAGAAGAGAAGTGTCACACCTCGTTAGACTCGTTCTTATTCCTCTCTTATTATTTTTATTCATCTTATTATTTTTTATCTTATTCTATATCCATGATTATGCTCATTCTAATCGCGAATTTTATTCTCCTGTAGACTTTTATACCTTCACTTTTTTCTCCTATACTTTTATTCGCAACACATTATCTCTTTCAATCTTTCATAGATCATTTTTTTTTTTTCAAGAATAAATTTCAATGATATAATATATTAATTGAATAATTAAATATATTATTATCTTTAGTATTCATCTCATTTTACGGATTTGAGAGATTCATCTTCTGTACAGACGTTCAAACAAAAATCCTTACACTATTAAATAATGCTAAAAAAAATATGAATGGCTAATAATAATGATGAAAAAAAGAAATATTCGTATGAATAATAATAATAATAATAATAATAATAATAATTGAATTAATTATTGGAATATGTATGTATCATAGGGTATATGTTAATTCAAGTAGTTGAATTAACATTGCAGTAGAATTATTATTGCAACAAATTTCTGTGACAGGTAATAACAATTTATATCATTCATAATCCAAAAAAAAATAAAATATATTCATAATAAATATATAATTGCATATATAATAATAATTAATTTAATTTATTATATTATTGACACATGTTCATTCATGTCAATCAATTAAATTAAATTATTTGGAAAATAAGATAATAAATAAATGCAACAAATTTCTTCGGTTTTCTTCTTATGAATCAAAATAACATGTAAAGGAATAATGAATTGATCCTAATATATTAAAAAGAAACAACCTTTTTCCTTTATTAAAGTCCTAACAATCAAACAAAATTTCTAATCGTAAACCTTTGAAAACGATTTCGATAGAAATTTTCAGTCGAAATCGCTGACACGTAACTTTCCCATCTAGCTTTTACCGTTAAAGAAATGGGTCAGCGGGCATCGATAATTGACGTTTAATACCATCCAATGAAATTCGAAGTAGTTAATTACCGAGAACAGTCTTCCTCGTTAGTAGGTAATATGGCTTGATCATTTGTAAGGAAAAGTATTTATATCCTATCGTGTGTACGAATAAACGTCAAGTTAAAATCACATTTTAAAATTAGTCAATAAATTATTGTCCGTCTTAGTTTTTTTTTTTCCTGTTTTTTTTTTATTTCACATTTTTTTTTTTTTTAATAATAAAAATTAAACTTCATCTCTAATGATAATAATAATTGAAGATAATTAAACCAACTATGACGTATAACGTTATAGTTGTAAGAAAAACGTGATTCATCTAGTTATCACGTTAATAATTATTCCTGTTTTTCATCCTTGATTGATAAGTACTAACAGTAGAACCAGTAGTAGCAGCAGAAGTAGTAGTAGTAGTAGTGGTATGGATTTAATACTATACGACGTGTGATTATTAAGAAAGAAAGAAAAAAAAACATGAGATAAAAAAAAGGGATCGTTATCGATAATATATTCATCACTATTTTCGATTTGTATAGTGATCGACGATAACGGGCTCGTAAAGAGTACAGTTAACAGCAACAGTATAGTCTTCTCTTTCTCCATTTCCTTTTTCTTTTTTCTTTCTGTTTCTCTTTCTGTTGAAGTTTACGGTTACACATATACGTAAGTACGTATGGTGGTTGTACCCCTATGGTTTTCGAGAGAGGAGTGAAAAGTTCGTCGTTTACAAAATCGGTAATTCGTTAATGCACTGCACGTTCGACGAACCGAACTTGCCCGACGAACCGGGACACAACAAGCAACAAACGACGCACCTGTATTGTAAAGAAAAAGAATTAAAAAAAGAAAAACAAAAAAAGGTACTGAAAAGACGAAATTGATTTTTATATACTTAAATACCGTGCATTCCTTTATCCAACTTTAAACTCGCGAAGTTAGCGAACTGACGATTATTTCGTATAACGATCGTTAATTCTTTTTAAAGAGGAAATGAAAGAAGAGGAGGAGGATTTGGTGATCTTAAAAAGGATGGAACTTGAGATCTGGATTATTTTCGTGGATAGTTTTTTCTTTTTCCTACCATTTGTCGTTTGATTATTTCTACAAGTTGACTTTCTTACGAATTTAATTGTATTTCATTTCTATAATTTTCATTGATTTTATTTTAATTATTTCAATATTAATAAATATATTCAATGTATTATTGCACATTTGAAATAATATTTTTATTTGTTACTTTTAATGTTGATCGTTAATTAGTTTTTGTGTTATAAAATTATTTTTTAATTATTTAATTAATTAATCATAAATAATTTTTTTTTTGGTATTCGATATAAATATAAAGTTAAAAAAAAAAATTAAATATTCAGTTTATTGAAAATGCAAAAAATATTTTTCAAACGGGAAATCGTAGGTAAGTTATTATTATTTTTTTTTTTCTTTAAAGAAAGAAGGCAAAAATGTTAGCGAGTCTAAATACTTGGAACTACGACATATATTACGGTCCGATGATTTCCTTGTACTCTGTCACGTTAGGATCATCAGATTCGACTTGTTGACCTATATAGGTCAAATATTCTTTGAGATTTTCTTCTTTGTCTTTTTTAATGCTATTTTTAAAAAAGAACGATCAGCACTTAGGTTCGAACACTTGCTAATCTCGAAATATCGCATCCTTTCACTAATCAACCGTCTGCTTGTTTCTTGACTCGTGCCTCGTTAGAACAAGAAACTCACATATTTAACACACACGCGGCGTACTCCCACACACGGTTATATACGCGTGTTTATTTTCTTTAAAAAATTCTAAAGAAACTGTAAAGAAAGAAAGAGAGAGAGAGAGAGAGAGAAAAAAGAAAAAAATTGAAAGTGATCTTTGTACGAAAATTCGACAAAATTTTAGATTTTAATTCGTGTATGTTATAAACTAATAAACGTATATACAACAGTACAGTACTGTACTTCTTATGATTGTTATCATCGTCTTTCATGCTATCCGCATCTCTAACCGCATTGCCGTTACTTTTATGCGGAAAGGTGTACAACAATAGTACTGGTAGAAAGTAGTCAACTTGACTTGGTTCTACTTTAAATGCGAATAAATATTTTGCATTATTATTTTTTGTTTAGAAAAAAAAAAATGATGATGAAAATAATATTTTATTTAAATCGTTGAAATATTTCACATTCATCTAAATATTTCAATCGTCAATGATAATAATTATAAATATTCGTTTTAATATAAACAAAAAATTAAAATATAATCTGCAAATATTTTAAGAAAAAAAAGAAGTGACATTAAAGAAATGAATTTTAGGGTAGGTCGAATTTGTTTGCAACAAGATTTTTCATACCGGCAGAATTCGATTCGGAAACAAGCACAGTTGCGACACGGTCACGGACACTTCCTTTTGGAATTACATTGCGGATTATAACGCGTTGCTTCCTCTGTTAGGTTGTTCTCGTTGAAAACAGTTCCTTGCGAGCATCGAGCCAAGTCGTTACTATTCTATTCGTTCTCACCTTTGTGGACTAGGACAATAGTGTGATAAGTGGATTCAAAAATGTGATGGAATAAAAATTGAATTATTTAACAAGTATTATTTTGTAATCATAATAATTAAATATTTAATTGATCATTTAAATAATCAAAGTACTCTTTGATCACTCATCTAATCAATTAATTAATTAATCAAACAATTAAAATACACTTCAATTAATTCACTAAAACGTAAACTCGATAAACTTCGTAAAAATACGAAAGATGATTAATAATAATTAATAAATTCCTTTTCAAACATAAAATAAAACAAAATAATTAATATAAATAATGATACACACATACATAAAGTTCAAATAAAAATTTAGTTTAATAATAAAGTTCTTCTTTTATTATTAATATAATTGACAGGTAAATCAAAAGACATAATTGAACGATGCAGCTTTAATAAGGGCAGATATTGCATACATATAAAACTCATCAAACTAATTCACTAAAGTCTAAATTCAACAAACTTTATAAAAATCCAAAAGATAACCAATGATTAAACTTCACCTCTTAAACATAAAATTAAATTAAATTGACATAAAGATTAAAAGATAAAATTAAACAAACGATGTAATATTAATAAGAACACCTATTGAATAAAACATCAAATTAATTCACTAAAATCCAAATTTAATAAATTTTATAAAAAATCCAAAAGATAACCAACGATTGTACTTCCCCTTTTAAACATAAAATTAAATTAAATTAACACAAATATCAAAAGAAATTGAACTATGCAAATTAGTACACCTATTGCATACGTAATATAAAACATATCAAACTAATTCAATAAAACCCTAAAACATGAGTAACAATTACAACTTCCTTCCTTTACGTCAAACAATAATTAGAATGAAATTGATGTAAAAAGATGAATAAAAAGTGTATTTAGGAGTGCAGTATTGGTAAGGGTGGCTATCAGTGTATCATCATACACACATAGACATATAAATTTGTACATATGTATGTACGTGTCTGGCCGTTAACGAGGCTATAACGCGTTTCGAGTCAGCAGACCGTTTCTCTTCGTGTACCGCGGCGTGCGTTATCGCAAAACACGTGTACCCGATACCTGAGCAGCCTGACAATCGTCTTGGCTGTTCGTAGAGGATCGAATGGCTCGATGGCAGCACACGGCCCCGTTAACCGGGGTGACACCTCGAAAAAGTAGTCGCAAAATACGCGGAACCAGCAGCCCGTCCTTTCGACGATGGACTTGGCTCCGATTCTCGTTCAACTTCTTCAATCTTTCTCTCTCTCTCTCTCTCTTTTTCTCTTTCTCCCTTTCTATCTTTTTATCTTTTTCTTATTCTGGGGGCGACCATATGTCGAGCTCGAATGCGGATGCCGGGTGGTTTTTCGTTCGTTGAGGTGGCCCGTTGCTGTCCCGGTATCCATCGACCTCTCCACCTCCTTCCTCCCACTCCCACTTTTATTCTTCTTTAACATCACCTAAACGGGAATCTTCACCACTCTTTGGTTTTCATTTCAAATCCTTCTCTCCTCTCCTTTTTTCAAATATTTTATTTTCTTTTTTCTTTTCTTTTTGAGAGAGAGAGCGAGAGAGAGATTGGAGGGGTTTGTATCGTATACGAATTATTTAATCCTAAGGAATAGATGTAATTTATTAATTGGATATTTAATATCATATCGATTTATTTATTTTAAATAAAATTTAACAATACACAAATATTTATTTATCAACTTAATTATTTATTATAATTATGATTGTTCGATTGTATTTTGTCTTTTATTAAGTGTTAGAAGTTTGGTAACTAATGTTGCAGTTGGGTATTGCAGGTATAAATTGTATTATTGCCATATTAAGGATTAGTTTTGATCAGAACGTTAGATCGCGACATTGACCGATGTTAAGATCGCAAAGTGCATCTCTGATGATCATGGTTAAGCCAGGGTAGGGCAAGACACCATATGTTGTTGCAATACAATGCATCATTTCTTCAGGAAATACTTGCCTTTAATGAACCGCATTTACATGCGTACGTATGCTGGTGCAATAAAGGACTGAATGGTATAACGTTTACTATACTATCCTCTTGTGTATGAACATGTTCGCGAATATAATACATAAATACATATATGTAATACTCTTGTACATCTTTTACATCTTCGAGTTAGATTGATACAAATTTACGCTATTATTTATACACAATAATATTCGGTTAAAAATCTATTATAGAATTGAGTTAATAAATCTTAAACCTGAAAATACACGACTCGTTTGTTGCATTCAATGGTATTTCCTGAAGGAGACGACCATATGTCGAGCGTGAACTCAAATACCGGGTGGTTTTTCGTCGTACTAAGGTGGTCCAATGCCATTCAAGTCTCTTTCCTTTAACTTCCTTCTCCTTTAGTGACGTTGATCAAATTTAACTTATACACATTACTGTCTTCAACCATATATACTACTCGAATATATCAGTTCTTTCTATAAAAAAAAAAAAAAAATATGAATTCTTTTAAACGATAAATATGTTATCCATTTATTAACAATGAATTCTTTTTTTTTTATTGTTTCCAGGGTCAAGTTTAGGAATCTGGGGCCGGAGGATGAGCAAAAAAATAGATTCCTTTCGTAGGGCTGGTTCCCGTGAAACTATTTGTTCTTTAGAAAGATCTGATGCAAATAGTAACAACAACAACAATAACAACGAATCCAGTAACAACAATAACACCAATTCTAATTTAAATCCTTCAGGGAACAAGACAACGTTATCACAAAAAACAGATCCAAAGTTGGATCCAAAAAGGTTGTCAGGAAATTCTCAAAGATCACCGTCGCCGTTTAAATCATTTTTCATTAGAATGGGTTCTACCGGGATGTTAAATTCAACGAGAATGAACAGACGTTCGCAAAACGTCGAAATTGGATCCAAAGCGTCGGAGAAAGAAAATCTTTTTAGAAGTTGTAGTACGAGTCAATTGAATACAAGTCCGACTTACGTGAAAGGAGATGATCCATCTGAAGGAATCGATTTAAGAATTTCAGCAAGAAAGGATAAAACTGTATCCTGCGATGATTTAGCTGGTAGACGAAACGACGACGTTTTCGACGACCCAATTGACAACGTGTCACCGTCCATTTGTCAATCAGGAAGTCTATCTGCCAGTCCAACTGGCAGTTTATCAGCTAGCCCATCCGGAAGCCCGTCAACAAGGAACTTCAAACCTTGCGATTTTGGCCGATCTAGAATGGAATCTAGCGCAATGAGAAAAAGTAGTAGTTGCGATTTCAAAGAAGCTAAAAAATCAAATTTTCCTTATGCATTTTTAAGATCGAAATTATCCGTGTTACCAGAGGAACGTCATGGATCGTTCGTATCGAAAGACGAGAGATTGTTCAAAACAGCATCTGAGGAACATTTTCCTGCATTGAAAATCGAAGATTCTTACGTCGGTACGACAACTTTGGGACGTAAACGATCTAGGAATGGTAATTTGGGTCGTTGTAATGTTCCTAGGTATCAAGAAAACGTTAAACCTGTTAGGAATTCTTACGTTGAGTTTAGAAAAAAATCTGAAAGGTATAGTCTGAATCCTAGCGAGCTCGAGCGTATCGAGGACACGTTTCATTCGGAAGATTCAGCGCGTTACAATGCGTATGATAATGTTAATCTAACATCCCTGGTACGAAGAAATCCATCGGTTTATCAACAAACTGAGATCAATCATGATAGATTGGACGTCAGAACAGTGGAATCGAGATTTTCGGAAACGTCTTCGTTAAACGTAGAGCTCGATGTTAAAGCTACTTTGAGAAACGATCGTAGAAATTCTGCACCGAGTGGCGAACAAAGGTTATCCTCTCATTACGTAAGTTCGAATGAATCTGGTTACGACAGTGACGGTCCTAGGGGTGAATCGGCAGCTGCATCGGAAAACGAAGCATTGAGTTTGAAGTGTACAGATAGTTCGGATACCAGTAGCGTAATTGATTCCGAATTAGAGAAACCAATGAGAAGTTCGACACCTAGCGAGTGTCAGGATCAAGAACAAAAAGAACTGAGGAAGGGTACGAACAATGAGACGAGAATTGATTCGTCAGAAATTGGGGACGTCATTGATGGTTTGAGATGGCATCAGAGTACATCGGGAAGATTGTTACCGAGTATTCATCAAACTTCGTTCGATGATGCCAATACACATTTTCCTATTTGCACGGATAGTTCAAGTGGTGGACTTGGTAATAATACCAACGTAACGAAATCGATCGACGTGTCACCCCATCGGATAAGATTGCAACAAGATAAGACCCGTTTCTTAAGCGATATCATACAGCCACCAAAGAGGGTTAGACGTTGTCGTATAGTTCAACTTCATAAGAGAGATCCTAAAGAGAGTTTAGGGATAAGATTGGCACAGCAACGACTAGGAGAGATCCGTTATATCGTCGTGCAGTTAGAAAGCGATGGAATAGCTCATAGGTAATATCGATTGGTCATTTATCTCTTTCTCTTATCGATTTATATTATCGATCATCCATCATCTCGTTTTCACATCTCATCTAATCGTTATATTATCTTTTATTGTAGAGACGGTAGGCTAAGACTCGGCGACGAGATAGTCGAAGTAGAAGGAAAAGAATTACGAACTCTGGAGAGTCTCGAAGAGGTCCAAGAGTTTCTTAGATCTTTCACAGGAAATAAGATAAGATTGATGACAGCTTACGAGGAAACGGTGCCTCAGGTTTACGTCGCGCCACCAACTCCAACCTCATCGTCTTCCTCATCTTCGTCAAATGCTTTACCCGGGGAATACGAGTATTTGGAAAATGCGAAAAATCTTTCTAACATGTCGTTGATCGACGACAAATCGAAGGAAAATTTAACGAAGGATAGTAAGGTCAATGATGACGTTACAAGATCCAACGGAAAACGACCTGACTTTTTACCGCTCTCCTGCCTGTCGAAGAATCATCGAAAGGACTCGGAGAATGGTTTCGAGGCTAACACCGAATCACAACACTATCTGACGAAACACGTAGCCAAGTTTGAAAAAGGTTATGGGAAGCCCAGTTTAGGATTTAGCGTTGTCGGTGGGAGGGACAGTCCAAGGGGTGAAATGGGCATTTTCGTCAGACGTGTCTTTCCAGGTGGACAAGCCGACGTATCCAAGTCGTTGTTTCAAGGTATAAACATACACATACTCGCATGTTTACACAAACACAAACACACACACACAGATAAATAACTGAACCTTTCGTATTGACTAGCACGTACTTTTTTCCATCGATGAGTATTCGAAGGAACGACGAGTCCGGACACACGTCGAATCTTTAATCCGACACCTGACGTCTTGTGAATCTTTAAACAGTAACCTTTCTTTCTTTTTCTTTATCTTTCTATCGTTCTCTCTCTATCTTTGTATCTCGTTTCTTCCGTTGACTCCTGCAATGACGACGTGCAACTCTTGAAGGGGAAGATCAAGCAAGAATTTTCAATCGTTTGATTTATTTTCCTCGAAGATTTTAACGATTCCCCACAGGGACTTCATAGTTCAAAGAATTATACCGAGCGTCATAATTCCAGCCTAGATCATGCTCGTTAGAGAGTCGTAAAGTAAATGGCTATATAATAAAAAGTAGTCAATGCTTCCGTAAGCAATTAGTTACGATTAACGTGTCAGACATATTAAATAGAAAATGTACCAACGTGATTAATCCTAATCGCGGGAAGACTATCTCTTAGTATACTTTGTAAGTATACTTTGTCTGTCTGTCTGTCTCTCTCCCTCTCTCTCTTTCCCTTTATTTCCCTCTTTTTATCTTTCTATCTTTCTATAGTATCTAATTCTTAACAGGCTAGTATTTCCTCGAGCAAAAGAGTAAAAGAAATTTTTGTGTAACTTAACTAGAAGTAGAAGAAGAAGAAGAAGAAGGTGGAAGACGGTAGGTAAAGGCGTTAGGCGTAGATGTTAGGTAGCTAGGCTTCACGCAATACGTTTCGAGTTTCAACCGATATCCCTCTCCTTACGTTGTTGGTTGGTTGATCTTTTACGAGCAAACCACTGCCCCATGGTGGTTTCCTCTTGCTTTTTCTTTCTAAAAACCCTCTGCTTTTGGCCCCCACTTCCCCTTAGCGTATGCTTGTATAACGGTCCCGTGGTCGACTCGGTTGCATAAGTAAAGGGGTTCTCTCTTTCCTTTTCTCTTTCCACCCAACTTCTCTCTATCTTAAGCTCTCTTTCTATCTATCTTATAATACTTCCAAGCAATACGTTCAATATACTACTCTCTTCGTGGTCTGAAAGACAGGTGGTTACATAAAATTACACCGCAATGGTTTATTCTTCTTAGAAAAAGAAACATCGATAGAAAATGATTTTTCTTTCTTTCTTTTTTTTTTTTTTTCTGTGTATTACTCACGAGAGTTCAAATAATAATATGATCTACGTTAAATTTATTTTAACATTTAGAAATAGAGATTATAGATATATGATCTCGAGATCTATTTCATTTATACTTTATGGTGCTTATATGTTTTTCACGTTATTTTATAACCGAGATAATCACAACAATTGCTATTAAACACAATTCTTTCTTTTTTTTTTTTTTATCTTTCTTCTTCCTAACATAAAGGGGAATGAGAGAAAGTTTTTCACGATATAATCAAACGTTGATTGCTAACGATTAATCTAACGGTTAAGAAGATCTTTCGAATTGTTCTTTTTTCTTTCTCTCTCTCTCTCTTTTACTTTTCTCTTTTACATCATTTATTTATTTAAAAATAATAATGACATCGTTTTAATATCGTGTTCTTTAGGCGACGAAATCGTTAGTTTGAATGGGAAGATTTTGAAAGGACACACGCATCAGGAAGTCATCGAATTGTTTAAAGCGGTTAGGGAAGGTCCGGTTGAGTTAGAAATTACAAGGCGACACAGGTAAAATAATAATACGATTATAAATAATTATTTTTTGATAAAAATAAGGTAACACAAATAATAAATCCAATCAATTTTGGATGTTTTTTCAATAATCTTATTGTTTATTAATTTTTGTTTTTCTTTTCTCTTTTTTTTTGTTTTGTTTTGTTTTGTTTTATATTAATCTTCTTCATTTTTTGTACTAATGACGTTTCTTTTATTACTATTTTTAGGTATCCTAAGAGCACCTTAAAATCAACCCCGTATTAGAAAAAAAAAATAAACAAAGAAAAAAGAACAAAGGAGGCTAACAGCACAACGACGAAACTGCCCACCGGAAGTGCTCTTTCGAATTTTAAATTCTAAGCGAAATACAACAACAACAAAAAAAGAACCCCTGTAACATGCAACGAACTCTAAGAATATTTTAGGTTTCTAGTCTTTCACGAACAACAACAACAACAACAAAACACAAAAAGAAATGAAAGAAAGGGGATTAAAAAACAAAAACAAAAACAAAAACAAACAAAAAATACACGTACACACAGAAGCATAAGTTGCAAAAGCACGGAAAAATGTATAATCGAATTGTTTCTACACATATATAAATATATAAAAATATATTTATGTATGTAGAACAAATATATGAATGTTTAGATTAATTTATTTATCGTCAGAGTTACGTTTATTGGCAAATCGAAAAGAAAAATGTTATTTGCGTATTAGTATTATGTTGTTGACCATAATGACGAAAGCAATAAATATTTTAATGTTAATTCTATTATTATTTTAACCTGACGATAGAGTATATTTTAATATGACAATAGCAATTGGTATTATTGTTATTAATCATAATGATTATAGGAATTATTATATACTTTGTAAACAATTATTATTATTATTATTATTTTTTATGTTTATTACTTAACGTGTCATGTAAAACGACTTATTGAAATATTTCAACGACATTTTTATTCTTTAAATCGAGGATCTAATTTTTTTTTTTTTTTTTTTTTTAATCAATTCAATTCAATAACATTTAATTTAATTATTAAAGACGAAACAAGAAAGAAAACAATAGAGGAAAAAATTATAATAAGAATGTATTTTTAAGGTGCTTGACGATGTAACTTTTCTTAAGGAGTGACAGGTAATAATAATAATAATATATATATATATATATACTGTATTATATATATTATAAATTAATTGTTACAAACCATCTCTGTCTTTTTTTTTCTCTTTTTGCGAGGATATTATTGTTATTATTATTATTAATATTATTATTATTATTATTATTAAATAATAAATTTACTTCCACATTGATCTTTACACAAATTTACAACACACATATACACATATACATATATATAAATATATATGTATATAAATATACATATACATAACAAGTAAGATCTGTAACGTGTATTTATGTACAAATTGCATTGTTTCTTCGTAATGT
>NW_015148970.1:2473680-2487424 GCF_001465965.1 Polistes dominula
ATATATATATTTATATAAATATAAGGTATGCATATATAATATAATAATATACATACATTACATATATATACCTAAAATATATACATATATATGTATATTATGTATGTGTATATAAAATATTGTATAATACATGATATATAAATATATATTATATATACATATAATAAATTATATAAATATATTGTATGTAGATATAATATATAAACGTGTATACGTGAGGATTAAAAAAAAATAAATAAATAAATAAAAAGCGTAGATTTAATTAAAAAAAAAAAAAAAAAATTATTGATAGAGTAGGAAAAAAGGAAACTTTAAGATTTGTAGAAAATCGATGTAATCGAAAATGATTATATTATTATTACTTTCTATTGTTATTATTATTATTTTTATTATTAGTATTAATTAATCGATGATATTAATAATAATTGTTATTATATCGATTACGTAAGGAAGAACAAAAACAACTGTGTGTATATATATATATCCATCGCAAAAAATTTGAACTTAAGGTTGAAACATTGTTTATCGATAGAAAACAAATTACAAATAAAAAAAAAAAGAAATAAAAAAATGTTATTATTATAATAAAGAAATAAGAAAGAGGATAAAAAAAAAATAATAACTTTTATCATTACTCACTGTGTTTCTCGATTTTTAATACGTCTGCACAAATGTAACGCAACCGGTCCACTTTTGATATGGCGAAATAATTGCACGGCTTCACGGTGTGTCAAATCATGACATACCTGACCGTTAACAGCTAAAATCTCGTCACCTGCACGCAAACGACCATCTTCAGCGGCCTGACCACTTGGTAGGACCGATTTTATAAAGATGCCTATAAACGAAATTAGAATAAAAATATATCATCTTGTTTCATTATAGATGACATGGTTTAATTTAACGGTACGTACGAACGATTTATTTAATTAAATTATTTAACATTCATAATCTATAATGTGATTTGCGATTACGATATAAATGATTTTATTCATTTTGAGAAAAATTAAAAAATTTCTTTAAACAATTTGCTATGTTGAAAAATATGTAGATAAAACAAAACAAAAAATAAAAACGAAATGGAAAAGATATTAAATAAGACTAGTTTTATATTTTGACTAGTTTTATTAGATAAATTTGATCTTATTAGAAAATGTTTTAAAAATTTTACGTAAATTTTTATAAATATTACTAACAAAGTAGAAAATTCTATGTGCTTGTTTGTATGTTTGATTCTTCGATCTTTTGTATCTACTCGTCTGCCCACGTTTCTAACAAGGACGTAAAACTTGAAACCGCATGTAGCTATATACTGTATAAGTAGAATTTATTGACAGCGGTCAGGGAACGCGTAAACGTTATGGCATAAGGAAAAAGCATCGGTGTTATTAACTAAATATTTTCAAACTAAATACTATATGCATTCTCTTTACCAGTTTTCTAATTCCTATTACAGGCCGAGCCTTTTTTTTTTATAAGTCAATTTTGTTCTTGTTCCCAAAAAAAGAAATAATTATTCCATTATTTAATTTAAAATACATTTTGTTACTATTTTTGTTTAATATTAAACAAAAAATAATTATACCAACAGTAAGAATTTCTATATTTATGTTAATTAAATATTTCAATAACTTTCTGCTCACGAAAATAAAATTATTATGAATTATACACTAACTTGTTACGTCAGTGTTGCATTATAGAATTGCAAGTTTACGAAAATAGATCTTAGAATATTTTAATTAATGTAAAAATTGAGAGAAAAAAGAAAAGAAAGAGATGAAGGGTATAAGATCCTCGGATAAATTTTGTAGATAAAAAAGATAAAAAAAGATTTACCGATGCTTCCTTTAGGACTGTCCTTTCCACCGACAATAGTAAATCCCAATGATTTCTTTCCTGGTCCTTTTTCGAACAAAACTGTCAAGAACGTAGAAACAGTGCTCCTTGGTCTTCTAGGTAATGTACAAAAATTCGATACACTTTGCGTTTGCAATTGATTACCGGATCCATTGTTATCAGCAGACAAATTCGATTTATCCGAGATGACGATTGATCTTGCAGATTCATTTTTACGATCCCTGTGATGTTTGCTTTGATGTTTTTTAAAATGTGATTTAGGCGAATCCTCGACTATAACACCATGGCCATTTTCTATGCTAACGTTTTCATAATCCACGCTACTTTCTTTAAGTCTTTTAGGATGATCAACTCCAGAATACCTGGACACGATAATATCAACTTCACCTGGACCACTTCCATTGCCTAAAATTTTCCTAGCTTCTGCCATACTCAATCCACGAAGTCTTCTACCATTGACTATTAAAATTTCATCACCGATCTTCAAAGTACCTTCTCTATCAGCCAATCCATTTGGTACAACGTGTGCTACCAAATATCCGGGACTAGTCTCAGTAGTTTTAGCTATGAAAATGCCTAAACATTGATCAGGTGTATCCCTAAATAATTTCACTACCATCGTTTCAGTCGTATAAGTTTTGCTTCGGATAACAGGTAACTCGGATGATTTACGATTTTCTGATTTAGATTCTTCCATTAATTCGGATGAATCGTCATAGTTTAAGATATCTTTCGAACAAGTTTTAGTATCACTTCTAACACAGTGTATATCCAAAGCAGAGAAGAACCGAGCAGTTCTATCAGCGTCCATGATCGAAGTCGAAGGTTTTCTCGGTGGTAATCTTGGTGGTGAATCGTTGGTACTAGATTGACTTGTCATCAAACCAGAAGCTCCACTACTACATCTATCATCTAGAAGTGAACTAGTAGCTGAATCATTATCCAATATTCCAGAATCATTGTCGTCCTGATCCTGATCATCGTACAAAGGATTCGTTCTTAATTCTTCGAGACCTGGCAATGTACCATAAGAAAAACTACGTAATCTTCTTTTATCCTTACCATCCTTACACTCTTTATTATCCTTTTTATAAATTTTAGCAATGAGTTTGCTCGTAGAACTTTTCAAATATCTGTCCTGCATTGCACGAAACTTAGCTGCAAGACAACTCGACGGAGTGATGCTATCGAAACCTTCTTTACCCGTTTGATTAGGATCAATTTGATTTCTATCCTCTTCGGTCAAATCTTTTTCTTTATTCTTCCTCCATCGAGACAATCTTGGTCCAGGAGTTTCGTTGTAAGTTTCCCTAGGCAACACCGAATGTTTCAAACTTTCCGGTGTCGAGGTTTGCAAAAAGGAATAACGATCCTCTTGATGTTGAGATTTTCTTTGCGTTACCAATCTGTTTTGCGATTTAGATCTACGTTTCCTTTTAGCGCGTATTCTTTCCTCTTCACTGATATCCTTTAAATCATTTTCACAAACGGATCTTCGAAATTCGTTTCTCGTTAAACCACGTTGACTTAATTCATACATCGATCGAAATTGCATTCTATCGGAGACGACAACATCGTCCTCATCAATTTCTTCATTATCGTCATTTTCATCGTCATCGTCGTCCGTATCTCTGTCCTTGAAAAACGTCAATCTAGTATTTTTTACACGGTCCAACAATGGATGTCTCTTCTCGCAAATCCTGCGTCTTTCCTCTTGTATTTTTTTCTTTTCTTTTTTGTTTGGGGTACGTTCGGTCGTAACGCGAGACGTTTGAACGTTGTAACAATTCCTCTCCGACTCTGAACTCGATGACTTTCTACGTGCCCATCTAACCGGCGACATGTCTGTAATTAAAATTATTTATGGTAATAATAATTGTTGATTTGTTCATTTTTGCAAAAAAAAAAAAATATTATCATACGTAATCACACATATAATCGTATACGAGAAATATAATTAATTAACGGGAAATACTATGGGGGGGGGGGATAAGGATAACAAGCGACAAAATGATATTCAAAAATGACCGTTTTAAACAAAGAAATCAAAATGAAAACTTTCACGACCATTTTCTACTAACAGTGTTTTACGAATATTTATTATCTTGAAGATTTTCAACAAAATTCTTTTAAGTAGTCGTAAAGTGCCAATAAAGTGAGATTCTAGAGACCATTAAACGACGTAGTTAACTTGAGGCCATCAATTTTGTCTAGCTAGTCCACGTTTGCGGTTTATTAATGAGGCAATTCTCTTTACAGGAGGCTATTCGTATAGAAGAGGTAGTTCGTTATTATACACGTGAGACTTAATAATAATAATATAAATAATAATTATTATAAAATTGGAGGAAAAAATACTAATATGATTTGCAAACCATGCACAAGATCCATTTTTATATATCGAATAGAATTATTTCATTTATTATTCACCGCAAGTGTGACTTAACAACCTTTCTAATTAAATATGAAAATTGATCGAACAATATTTAAAGCATGGAAAATTACGTATTACCAAGGAACAAATTTTTTGAAGAAGATGTTAATAAAATAAAAATAATACCGATGAAAAATAACATTTCATTATAATGTGAACGATGAAAGGAATTTACTATATAGTTGTTTTCTTTTTACAATAAAATAAATAAAATAACGTAACAAATTACATTTTATCCAAACGTAGAAATTGTAGGAATTTCTGGAACAAATTTTGTCCATTTTCGTGCCACCATCGAACCAAACGTTTATCATTGTGACGATTAAAATTTAAATTGCAATTAAAAAATAAGCTCTACTTCGAACGAGAGTCACCGCGAAACTGGCTCCTCTTCTTAAACATTACTTGACTTAAAGTATGTGAGGAACGTGCAGGATCACACGTGCAGGAAGCAGGACATCCCGTATGAGTAACTCTCATTCTACTACGTAAACGAAATAATAATAAGGATAATTTTACGAAAACGACGTATCTCAATTTAAAATTATTCTGGTAGTAAAAGATAAGAACCACAAAATATATATATTTAGAAATGTTATCTTCATTTATTGTCGAAATAGTTTAAATCTCTTTCGAAAGTATTTCAACAATTTATTTTTGATTATTTTTTTTTTTTTTTTTAACAAATTTCCAATACGCAAATTAACCCATTACCTGTCACAATACGAAAATGCAAAAAAAAAATTAAATTTTTAGTATTATTATTTATATTATTATATATTTTAATGAAATAAAATAAATCATTGGAAAAATGATTGACGAATTATCTTTTGATCGTTCGTATAGTCTTGATGATCTTAATAACTTACTAACAATAGCTTCGTTAACTCTGATAGATGACAAAAAAAGGGGGATTTAAAAAATGCAAGCAAAGTAAGCTGATAGAACGGAAATAAAAGTTGCCTTGACGTTTTTGTGTCGCTGCCTTTTATCAGAATAGGAAAAGAAAAGAAATGAAAACCGTCACGATGATGGGTAAAGTTCACAAGAAACTGTTGACTAACGTTTTCGTCTGATTTTTCATCGTAGGTGCCTTATTTAGATATAATTTCAGTTCACGAACACACACTTATTCAATGGAAATAAATTCATAATTTATAAATATTTAATCCTAATTATAACAATGATATATAATATTTCCAAATTTAAATCATTTCTTTTTTTTTTTATATCTAATTTATGAATTATTTTAATTATCATTAATTATGATCATATTAATGTAAAATTAAGACCCTTTGGAAATTATTTATGATTCATTTGATAGAAAATGAAAGAAAAATTTCGAGTTATAATTTGAAAAATTAATTGTAAAATTTTCAATAATTTTTAATAACAAAATTTATAATTACAATTATATTCCATAGAAAATATAATAATTGATAAATACCATAGAATGAAATTGATATGTAAAAATATGTCATGAACTTTTAGGTCACCCTATAGTCGATGTAACAAAGAGTTATACACAAGACTGGAGTCGTATTATTTACAATAGGAAGAAGCTTTTACTACGTTCACCAGTATCTTTATAACTCTGTCATGGCAATATGGAAACTGGTGCTGCACTTGCAGCTGCAACGAACCCGCAAAGTCTCTCATCCTTTGGTACGATTCTTTTCGCATTATTTCCTCTGTTGCATTCATAGCCATGCTCGAGACGGTATTACACAAGTAGTCGAGGAGGGTGCTATTTCGTTTCTCTTCTCTCGACTTTGAAGTCAGCTTTTGTCGTTTACTCTCTTTCTTCCTTCAGTTCTAATCTTAAAACCTGACCTGAAACGCACGTGTGCTTTCTCGAATCAATAATAAATCGATCGTTAAAATTATACCCGTTCTATTATCGTTAACAATTATTTTTATGATGAAAATAATGTTGTTCCTTTTATCTTCCAACAATTTTATTTCAATATCATTTATTTTTTTATGTTTTCTTCCTAAAAAAAAAAAAACAAAAAAAAAAAAAAGACTTTAATGTTCATTATTTTTATCTTGTACCTTTTAACGAATGATATATTTTATTCTTTAATTTTTAATAGTATTTTTCTTTTCTTTGTTCAATTATTTGGATTTATTTCTCAATATGTTATTTATTATATGAAAATTAAAATATGTATAATCAATGATACCTTATGTTTAAAGATGATTATGATTATGATGTAGTATATAAAGGACTAAACTAAGAATGAAGAACGTGATCTTGATATTAAAATTTTCCATTAGATTTGCATAGACTATGGTAAGTTATATTACGGTTATACACGCGCGATGATACTACAGGATGAAAACGATTAGTCGAAATGATAATGTTGCGCGTGCTCATGCATATACTTGCTAGTTTCTTAAAGCAGGATTTCTAAGCTACGATTTTCCGGATGGTGAGTATCTTCCTTGCAAGGACTATACTTTACACGCCTGTGTTATTTCCGGAAAAGAGAAATAAACTACTTTAAAGTACTTCCATTTCACTCGACTTAACTTTGAATATTCTTGAACTTGATTTTCAACTAATTCGAATTCCAGAAAAATGTCATTCTAAATAATTTTGTTTTTTTAAATGTAATAAATGAGAGTAAAGTGGCAATAATAAATATAATAACAGATTTGAAGTAATTAAATATTACAATAAATTATTTTCTTGATTCGCATTTAGAAGAAACAAATTAATATATTATAATTTGAAATAATTCAATTTACAATGATTTAAGAGAATCAAAAGTATATAATAAATTTTATAATAATAAATAAATTATATAACACATAAAAGGAAAGAATGTTTGGTAAATGTTATCTAACGTTGAATATTAAATTTATCTCGAATAATGAAGTAAACAAATTGGAATTCAAGGAAAACGGAAGAAAAGTAGACAAAAAGATAAAAGAAGAAAAAAAAACAATTATAAGTAAACCAAAATTAGAAAAAAGAGAAACAAAGAAAGTAAATACAGCCGGTATAAATATTTCATTGCCAATAATACATGTAAACATTATTTGTAATGATAACCTTTTGTACAAGTTCAAACTAATAGAAGTCAGCTTAGGTTTTTCAGTTCTCGTTAGACTTTCGACGTGTCAACAACAACGCACAATTCAATGAATACAGTACATCCAAAATTATTATACAATTGGTTAATGTGATAATAAATCTTTCATAATTTCAATATCAATTTCAATTACGATTTCGATTTCGATTTCAATTTCTATTTCAATTTGAATAATAGTTTTTAATTCGTGATTCTTATCTTACACGTTGCATTTCTACTCTTCTTCGATCAAATTAATCATCAATTTCTCCGGTTACTTACCTCTGTACTGAGACGTAACATGAAAGTGGTAAGATGCTCCTTCAAGGTCTTCGTCTGCTTGGAGAGGACTCAAGCTCAAAAGTCTCGGTGCCTCGGCGTGGCCACGAAACCAACGCATTTCTGTCAAAATACGAATACATTAAGTCTTCCACACATTAATTTAATCTTATTCCTAAATTTCAATAATTATTTAAATGCAATTTAACAACATAGTTTTTGTTTTCATTTTATTTCTATAGTACGTTAAGATTTTATTCACTTTGATTCCCAGTGTAATTATATTTAATATTTTATATTATTATTATATATATATATATATATATTATTTAAGATTAAAATTGTTCCAGCATCAACGTCGATAAATTCTCGTAAAAGTGAAATGACAGTGAATGGATATTTCATGTGAATCAACCGAACGACAGTTCCGCCGTATTTGCTGAACCGTGTCCGCATTTTTTTTTCTCTTTTCTTGTTTTCTTTTTTTTCTCTCTGTATATTTCTTTTCTTTTTTCTAATTACGTACCTGTCGTTGCACTTGTTCTCGATATTATAAAATATAGATTAAAAAAGAAACAGTTAAATGGACCAAACTCAATTTCCAATA
The DNA here is from genome assembly GCF_001465965.1 of Polistes dominula. The sequence goes on from NW_015148970.1 coordinate 2,481,938, forward strand.
ACCTTGAAATATCTCATTCATTCTCCTTAAATTAACACGATTATTTATTTTCAGAATCAACGAGATTAAATAATTATAATAACGTTCGCACGTGCATCCTATTCGTAAAATAATATTCTAGAGAAAAAATGTGATAAAGAAATTTGATATTTAATTATTTAATTATTAAATAATTCGTTTGTATAGATTTATTTTTCTTTTGCAGCATGACGCACGTACGCGTCATTACACAAGTACACAAATTATTTTTTACTAATAATTAAATGTGCAAAGTATATAAACAGTTGACAGAATAATTAATATGCTTTAATCGATTATTACGTTTATAATCGTTGTAAATTTGCTTGTTTATTTTTAATTATATTTCGAACACATTTGTTTAATGTATACACAAATTGATTATTCATTCTCATTGTACGGAAGTATTGAACAAGAAATATTCATGCAACGCATCGGTCAAACAAATAACTGTCCCGTTCTCCTTATTGGTACCGTTGGAAGTAACAGCCGGTGATCATGGCATCTTTCTTTCTCTCTATCTATTTATCTCTCTTTTTCTTTCTTTCTGAGCTAATACGTTGTTCGTCTCTTCAACATTTCTCTCGTATACCAAACTATACTACTTCAAAAGCATATTACCGCTTGTTCGGCCTACATTGCAAATGCTCGGTCAACATGTTTCGAAGAAAAGCAAACAAAAAATATGAAGATGAAGAAGAAGCATGAAGAAGAAGCATGAAGAAGGTGATGTGAAGATAATATTATTTAGTATATCTCATCTCAACAAATATGTAAAATGCGTGTCTAAATATTCAACACTAGTCTTCGTTATCTCGATTGATTGAATTTCCTTACTTGTTGTGTATGAATCTATCTCAGAAGTATGTCCTCCGTGTGAAATTGCGTGTAAAAATTGTTGATTCTTTAATAACGAGGTTGTTAAGGAAACACGGTAGTTAGAAAAATATGTTAGAATGATCGCACCTTTTTTTTTCTCACACCTAACGTTGTTAAAACGTGTGAAGTAAATCTAAGACACATATACAAATATATATATATATACATAGAAAAAGAAAGAGAGAGGTAGATAAACTCGATTATGTGAAAAATGCTGATTCAATAGCCCCTTTTCCACGATAAGTAACATATAATGGTATGATTAATACAGTGGCAAGTTATGCAAGGTGTTAATACATCGATTATACATATACGAATGCGAATAATATACATATCGATATACATATATGTACAAAAATTATATATGTGTATTAAATATTTTCTCTTATACGGAGAAAGAGTTGTCTGATGAGGATGAGATTGTGTTGCTGTGGTAGTTGAAGAAGTCATGGAAAGGGACAAGAAGGGGAGGGTGGAGTGAGAAGAGAGGATGGCAAAGAGACGGCTGACTTTCTCCGATGCAAATATGTGTGCCAGCAACATACTTCGTGCCACGGCCCACGTACAAACGCGAATGAACGAACGTACGTACGCTTTTCACTTTTTATCGATTCGATGTGTGTGGGTTCGTCTGGAAAGAAGGATGCAGGTCGATCCACGATCAAGGATAACGATTGTAGTCAGGAAGAAAAGTTCATGGTCTTTTCTATAATATATTAATGTTATTATTTATTTATTACTCTGTTTAAATATTTCTATACATGTGAATGAACACGCCTGTGTATCTTTGTGTGTATATGTGTGTGTGTATGAGAGATTATGGATTCAAGTATAGTGTATTAATATATTTGAAATTATTATTATAATAGTTTATTCGCCTATGTTTCATTTTATCTATTTTTATATACGTGAACACATCTGTGTATGTGTTTTGAATTAAAAAACATATGGAATGATTATAATTTATTCTAATGCTATTTCGAAAGAATTTAATTATATTGTTTATCGATCTTTGCAAAAGATATTATTTTCAAAATGAATTTTATATTACTTGATTATGCACGTATGTACGTACATACGTTCGATATCTTATGACCGTGAAGATTTTCAAGATACGCGAAGCGTGACCGATTCGAGGGAACTCGTTAATAATCATTCGTTTAAATTCGTTCTTGCGAATATTATTATTAATCGAGATGAAATTTAATAAGATGATATTAAAAATAATAATATAACGATCGAATTAACTTTGTTTCGTAACAATTTATATAAGAAAATTTATCACATTTATATCGTTTATCGTAATCGTTGATAAAGAAAAAAAACAAACAAATATGACTGATTAATTTTGTGATGATTGATTAATAAATAATCGTAAAAAGTAATTATTTTACCAGCAATTGTATTAGCTCATAAAAAGTCGATATAATTGGTATAATAATTTTCTACGATATTCCTTGTTAAAATATTATAAAATATTTCTATTTTATGAATGAACATTCAAAATCGTTATAAAATAATTTTCTAATCATATCTAAAAGTTGGTACATAGTAAAATAATATTATCTAGAGCAAGAGGAAGTCGATTTATATTCATCCGCGTTCATTTCCATTTCCGTCAGGTTCTTCCAGATAAAAGGAAATACACGAAAAGGGACACGGTCGATTCTCTAGCGATATAAATTTCACGAGGGATCGTTAAAGGGTTTGAAGAATCCCGAAGGTAAACGTCGAGTTATCGGTGCATAGATTTATCGTTCCACTTTTGTACCCGATCCGTTTGCCGATCTCCTGTTCAGCTTCCGTTCTTCGACACAAAGTTCTCTTCTGGATTGTAAATCATCTAGTCTCTTCTCTTTCTAACATCGAATATGTTATCCTTGAAAAGAGTTCTACAACGTATACCTTTCTATCATCTAATTTAACATTTTTATTTGTATTTTTTTTTTTTTTTAAGTAATAATTAAAATATTTATACTTATTTATAAAGCAATAACACGATAATCAAAATATAATATAATAATATAAAAGGTTAATATAAAAAATATTCCTAAGCTTGTAGTTTAATAAATTGATATTAAAAATAAATATAAAATATTTTATTCGAGAATAATTAATTTTTCAAATTATCTAGAAAAAATTGGTTCACGTTCTTATTGTACGTATTCATATGCTATATTATTTTTTGTCGGTCAATCATCTTAATTAATTAGGTTATAAATATTTAAATATGTCATGTAAAAAAAAAAAGAAGAATATATAATTTGTACGTTTAATTTTTTTAAAATAATTTTTATGAATTAGAACAGAATCATAGAGTAGGCAAGATTTATCGGCTTCCCGTTAGAAACGTCATTGGCACGCGTGAATATACCGGTTTACAAATTCCCTCGAAGCATAGTACTATGCAACAATATCTAACAACACATTTTGAAACAGTTAGATAATTCTTAGATTCGAAATGTCAGTAGTCACGTTATTTCGATTTTGACGTCATGTTTAAACTCTGCAAGCTTTAAACTATCAAGAAATTTGTCAACAAAGAAGATTTTAATACAACGATTTTTATATTTTATACTTAAATTTTGTTGTTTCATTTTAACCGAATTAAAAAAAAATTTTTTTTTTTTACCAATAAAATAAATCACAGAAAATGAAATACTGTGAAATACTTTCAAGTGAAATTAATCGTTAAAATTACCTTTCACTTTTAGGGTTTTTTCCTTTATAAAAGAACTTTCTCGTTTTAACGAAATATGAAATACGTGTTGTATTAATCGTAAAGTTCGAAAGTCGAAAAAAATAAATGATTTTAATGATTGATGCTTTCTACGACTCGTCAAGATCATTCTAAACGAAAGTAGAAAGTGTCAAAAGATGTGAAAATGTAATAGTAGTAGTAGTAATAGTGATGTGTCAATAACACGCAAGAATATCGAACACTTTCCCTTTTAAACAGCTTATGTTAGAGATAATAATTGGTTTTACCAGGAAGAATCGATTCATCGATCGATCGATCGTTTGACCTATTTTACGAACATATGTATTTTGATATATGTTTAATCAACTCGTACAGAAATTGCAGTTTCTCTACTTTTTATTGAATTATTTTTTAAACTAATTTTTTCATCCATTTTTAAATAGTAATATATGCGTGTATGTATGTGACTCTATTATCAAGGACAGGTTGCGGAAAGTAGTCAATCTTGTTGATGACTCACATATTACACATATTACTTTTTTTATGTTTCATTCTCTTTCTATGCATTTATACAGGATGAAAGTTAATAGACGAAAGATAAAATGCAATCAATAATTTTTGTCATTCAATGTTGAATAGTGAAATGAATGAAATTGTAATGTATTAAAGTAAATTAAAAAAAAAAAACATTTTTCATCATTTTATAATATGCTTCAAATTTATCAGAATGACTTTTGAAATAGATTAATCGTGTTGAATTATAATCAATATTGTTGCAAAAAAAAAAAAATTTTAAATGTGAATAGAAATTTATGTACGAGATGCATGTAAAAGTTCCTAAATTCATTTCACAATCATTCATTCTATTTTTTGAATTATAAAATTACAATCTTAGAAATATTTAACGTTTAAAATATAAATAATATTATTTATATTGTAAAAATTCATTCATATTAACTATGAACTTTTATAAAAATATAATAAATATAAATAAATGATAATAATAAAGATCCAATAACCAAATTTAATAATAACTAACTATAAAAAGTTAAATGAAATAGTACAAAAATTTAGTTCAATTTTAATTTAAAATATATATATGATATATTAGAAAATTAGAAAAAATAATATAAAATATAAATATATATAAATAATGAGTAATATTTAAACATAAAAAAACCTTAAAGTATTTAGTAATAAAAAATAAGTCGCGCTTTAATTTCAAGTCATTTAACGGTGGATTTTCCGAGTATGCAGAAAAAAAGGAAAAATGTTGGAGACGTTGAAGATAAATAGCGTAGGTGTTTGCATTGGAACCCAATGAAGTATCCCTTAAGAACCCCTTTCGTGTCAACGTGAACCACAAAGCGACCCAGTTTAAGGCTTGTGACCACTAGATCAGGACCCGGTATTCGTTGCACGAACTCAACTCTCAACAGTGGCAAACTCGCAAGTCTTACAACCTGATTCTTTCGGGTTCGATCGTTGTCGAGAATGTCGATTGGTTCTCTCTTGGCTGCTTTCACGAACGGAAAGACCGTTTAAACGTTCTATAAATATTTTAAAGTTTAATATATATATATATATATATATATACTACTATCGATATCTCGAACTATCGATATATCGAACTATCGAAATATCGAGCTATCGATATATCGATCTATCGAACCTTGATGTATCGATATATCGAACAATCGATCTATCGAACCTCGATGTATCGATATATCGAACAATCGATCCATCGAACTTCGATATATCGATCTATCGAACCATCGATATATCGATCTATCAAACAATCGATATATCGATCTATCAAACAATCGATATATCGATCTATCAAACTTCGATATATCGATCTATCGAACAATCGATATATCGATCTATCA
>NW_015148970.1:2488446-2533734 GCF_001465965.1 Polistes dominula
CGAAATATCGATATCTCGAACTATCGATATATCGAACTATTGATATATCGAACTATCGTCTTTCTATCTTCATCTTTTAATCTTCTTTTGTGCTTAGGTAATACTTGGTATTTAAATTGAGTAATTTAAATTGCCGCTACGTTTTAGTTTTGTTTGATAATTAAACTTTTTTTACTATTTAAAATATAACAAAGGTATAATATTACATTGAATTAATTAAAATTGAAACGTTTTGCATAAATAAAATGTTAATTTTTACGATAGACGAAAATATATTGCATTTATAATAATACCACAGACATTTTTATACCATATATATCGATCTCGTTTACACAAAGGAGACAAAGAAATGATACATAATCGTAAAGCGAATGAAAAGAAGAAGGAGAATTACCTATAGCAAAGCCTTTAACAGAGTATCGTAAGAAGAAAATGATTTTTCTAGTGTAACGATAAACCGTTCTACAAAAGAAGAAACTTCGCTCCGAATGAGCGAACGAACGTGTACGTCTGCTACTCACAGTAAGAAATAATGAAAATTCTGTAAAGAAGTTATCAGAGTGCTGATGAAACGTATTTTGTTATTAAAAAAAAAGAAAAAAAAAGAAAAGTAAGAAAGATACAATTAAAAAGATAAATAAATAATTATATTTGTGTATATATATATATATACATACACAAGTACGATCTTAAACGAATTTGAACAAATTCCAATTTTAATCCAGCACTGTTTACTTTTTCCTGATTTACTTTGGTCGAAGAATAATTTATTTATTATATTCTTTCTTTGTGGAATCGTTAGAGATTTTTTTATTTTTTATATATTTATTAACGAAGAAATTTCTATCGATTTTGTCGCAAAATTCTCGTCGGTTTAAAATAGCAACATATTTAGTCAGGCAAGATAAGATAACGAAAGATTGATAAGCCCCAATGTCAGCATGTATGTTTTTTGTTTATTTTCTTTTTTCTTGTTGTGATTAAGTATTTTTTAGGAGATTTATTTTAACAAGATTATTGGAACACGTAGATTTGACAGATTTCAAATTTTATTATTACAATTGTAGAGATATCATACTTCAAGTAAAAATATTTCGTATACAATTAAAGTACTTAAATGAATTGGTAATTAACTTTAAAGTAGAACTAGCAATGCCTGTTGTAAATTAATTTATTGATTCTAAAATCGATTGTGTTCACATTTGAATTGCATTAAAAAGCTTTTGACGTGCGTGACGTATCATTTTAATGAACGAAGAAGAAAAAAATAAATAAAAAAAACAAAAATATTGAATAAATCATATTCTTACATAGCCTAATGAAATAATAGCACATAATCATCATTATTCTTCAGATAATTTTCATGAAATTTGAGTATAGGTGTCTCTCTTGTAAGATTTCTTCGATCAATCGAATTATCGATTATATTTCCATTGTATACAATATATAAGTACATATGAAACGTGATCGGCAAAACAGCAGATCGATTAGTATGTCGTTAATGAATGTGCACTTATAACGAACTTCATTCATACTCGATTACGTTCGTCGTGTCGACATTTCCGTTTAACTATTGTACGATATCTAATTTAATAGATAAGAATAGTAAAATGATTGTTACGGGTACTAAACAAAAATTAATACAATATATTACGCGACCGTTCTTTTAATTAAATTTTAAATTAACAAAAAAATTTGTTTTTAAAATTAATATCGTTTATTATAACACGTTTATGATAGTTTGGTTTATGATTAAATATTGTTGTAAAGCAAATTTAAGATACTTTGTTATTTTTCTTTCATCTTATATTATTTCGATATGCTAGATAATGCGAAGGTTGTTTCTCTCTCTCTCTCTCTTTCTAATTAGAAGTAATTACATCGCAAAAATCAGCTCGAGCGTGCATTTCACAATGTAGATAAAAAGTATCTTATATACCGCAACTATGTCGTAGGAGAGCCTGGAGGTTTATATTTTGAAGAGAATTATGTAATACCTGCCTCGGGGTACGTGTCTAACAAGTCTTCGTCGTTAGGAGACAAGGAAAAAGAGAGAGAGAGAGAGAGAGAAAGTAGGAGAAAGGAAGAAAAAGATTTGAAAGAAACTAGCATAATTCTTTGAAGAATTCTGTTAATCGTTATTTCTTTATTTCATAATGTTATTTTTATTCGATCATTTTTTTAATTCTATTATCAAAGAACAAACAACATTAATACTGTAAATACTGCTAATAATAGTAATAACAATAATAATAATAATAATAATAATAATAATGGATTTTAAATAATTTTACAAAATTATTTGAAAAAAAAAATAAATAAGATTATAAATGTGTTTGAAAATATATTTCAATATTTTCAAATATTTATTAGTATTACTGTAATCAAAATGATTATATAAATATTGCATAATATGTTGTTATGATTTATTGTTACAAAATGAGAATACATATTATAGAACCGTATATTTGTATGTAATAACGAGTTACGTATGAGAGAAGAAAAAATTAGGTCGGAATTTGTGGTGTTAATTAAAAATGTACATACCAAAATATGTAACATGTGTATGTATGTATGTATGTACGTATATATGCATATATATGTATACTACATCATACAACACGTAATCATAATTACCAGGTGGTTTTATTATGTAGGATAATCGTCGTCGTAGTCGTTGTCGTCGTGGTGCTAAAGTTACTTGGTCACAAAAAAGAGAGACGGTATAATTATTTGAAATAATTAACGTTCCATTTTAAGACGATTTACATTTGAAAATTAAACGTGGAAGCTCAAATGATAACGATAAAGTTTCTTTCTTACTCTCTCTCTCTCTCTCTCTCTCACACACACACAACAGACACACATACTTACTCGTATATTTAAACTCGGGTTCACGAGGTGCGAATTATCCTTGTTCGTTTAAATTCAAAGGACATTTTTCTCTATTTCATTTCGTAGGCGTATAAAATGAAAGGAAAAGAGAGAAAGAAAATGAGAAAGAAAAAGAGAGAGAAAGAGAAAGAGAGAGAGAGAGAGAGAGAGAGAAAGGGTCGTAGAAAATCTATCTTATTACCTCGATTACACGCACGTTCCATTAAGGATCGCAACCCAAAGCAATCCTTGAGAAGGATAAGAATTATAGTTATCGTAAGAGATCCAAACGAATACGGCTCGCAAAATACTTGGCAAAAGACGTCCTGACTAACATAAGATTCATAGATCCTTCTTTCTGCCATAATCTCTACCCGCATTCTAAACAACTATTTAAAAGATTTTCCCTTTTTCTTTTTTCATTCTTTTTCTTATCTTATCTTATCTATATAAATATATACCTATATATATATACATACATATTTGTGTATATATGTATATATTATACTATATAAGTACCAGGATCTCTGTCGAGAAAAGTATGAAAAATTATAGTTCGAGGCAATCGAATAACCAAAGAATATTTTTTTTTTTTTTTGAATATGTTATTTTATCAGTATAAAATTTGTAGGATTATCGAATCAAAGGATAAGAAAGATCGCAGTGATTTTGTATATATATATATTTTGTTTTGTTTTATTACGAGTTGATTCAATACAAAAATATATTAATTATTATAACGAACAGTTGTAAAATAACAAATAATTTTAATTGAAAACTTTCCATCAGGGATTCCATTAGATTCTTTCGAATCGTTTCATCAAGGAGATTACCAAGTCGAAGTCTGATGAACTCAGGAATACCAATCAAGAAAATCATGTAATTTTATCAAGAAAAAAGAAGTTGTGGTATCTCTCCTTCTCTCTCTCTTTCACTCTTTCTCTCTCTCTCTCTCTTTCTTTCTGTTAGGTTTCTGTAATAGGAGGATACGTCACGCTGACTATGGTATGCGATACGCGACGCAGATACGCGCGATTAAAGCGTGTTCCTTTGGCTAGTCCTTGCCATTTGTCATGCGTCGTCGCAAGTACCGTGTAGCACGCGACATGCGAAATAAACATTTAAGAGAAAGAGAGGGGAAAAAGTGTGTGTGTGAGAGAGAGAGAGAGAGAGGATCCTTGTAAGAGCTAGCAGTCTCCCATATAAGCAAGCACCATATTCCATAGCTCTTGGTTACATCTCGAGTAGGTTTTACCGTGTAGCGTTACAAATAGCTCACAGTAAGGTCTAATGTAAAACCCTCATGGAAAACTAAACGCCCACGTTTTCGATGTACTCACGTGGATGAACGAATTTATGCTCCACGATCTGTACCAACACGATCCCCTCTTCTTCTAACACAACAAACACTACGCGACTCTAACACTTTATTTAACAGGTGAAACGTCATTTTATTTTATACCATAATCATTGAATTTTCTACTTTTTAAAATTTTTTTTCATTTATTTATCTTTTTATTTTGTATTTTCTTAAATTTAAGTAAGATCTACGAGATTGACGATTTATCATTATTTTAAAATTATTAGATTTAATTTTTTTATCGTGGTAACAATTAATTGTGTTACTATTGCAAATTCTTATTTTTACTGTAAATAATAAGTATCATTGTAAAGGTACGATTTAAATTATTGCGTAAATTGATAAATAGATTATCATAATTACTTATTATTTACTTATCGTAATCCTTATTATATCGTTAAGATAAAATCATTTTGATTGGTCAGCCGAAAATCTAATCTGACGTAGATACATCGCGATATATCAAAAACAAAAAAGGGGATACAGTTTAAAGGTAAAGTTGACGTGGTAGAGTTTACGCTTTTATGCTCGTAAAGTATTCGTAGCGATCAAGCTTGGCTACCGAGTTGTAACTCGTTCGTTTCCTACCTACCATTACGGCGAACGTAGTTGAGAGAGAAAAGGAGAGAAAAGGAGCTAGCTATTCCGAGTACGGGTACGAACTGGTACGGAGGAAACGTTTCAAACAGCTTCTTACGTTCTATCTATCTTTCTCTATCTTTTTATTACTTTTTCTCTTTCTCTCTTGTTCTACCATTTCTTATTCTTTGATCTACGACAAAGCCCAACTATGGATACAGTGGAAAGACTAGAGTGGAAACTTAAAAAGGATTAGAGTACTCGATCCGCCATCTTTTTTATGTAATCTAGTACGTTGACATCGAAAAAGATACGTAAATAATAATACAAAAAAATAATATTAAAATTATATTGTATTAATTTTGAGGAATAATTTCTATTCCAATGGGCCACCTATGAATTATTTGTCAAGTTTTTGTTTTATCGACGACATTGAAAACAAAAGGTAATTAACAGTGGAAAAATAATAATTAAATTATATTACATTAATTCAGGAATAATTTCAATACTGACAATATTGACAATACTGACTGAAACGTATGAATTATTTGTCAAGATTTGTTGTTGTTTTAATGTTGTTTTAAAGTACATAATATAAATGTAGTACTAGATTGTCATTGTATTTTTATTTTTTTTTTTTGCAGTGATCAATCTTTTCACGAGGTGTCAGGAAGAATCAAAAAAAGTAGTCTCACCCTTGGGTGAGCAATGTTCACGTAGCTCAGATTTGAAAGAAAGGCGAAACCATTCAAAGTATTCGTGCGATCCGCTTCTTTCTTGGTATCTTTGCTATCCCAAGTATTTCGGCTTTAAGATGCATACGTTTCCCGAGATAAATAAGTAAATCGTAATTCTATGGATACTTGTCTCTACCCGATTCCCACGATCTCTTATGCATTAGGTTTATATCAAAGGTATACATTTTTTTCATAAATACGAACCATTTTTTTTTTGTTTTTATTTTTTTTTATTTTAAAATAATACATTATATTATTATTTATATCGTATAGATTTTTCGTTTACTTCAAATTTATTCAATAGGAAAAAGACAATAATTTTACTAAACTTTCTAAAATGTCTAATATTTTCAAGGATCATACGAAATCGTTGCGAATTAGTTGGAGATGTATATTTTATAAGACGTATATTATAAAAAAATAAAAGTGATTATGTATAAGATTAATACGAAGAACGTTTCGTTTCGCAATAAAGTTGCCAAGCTCATCAGAAATTTTAGTTAACCATACGCCTCACGTGATACTAAGCAATCAGCAACTTAGCAACATTCCCGAGGTTGTTTTTTTATCGAACTAAGACATTTCTGTTCTTTTTGAAATATATTGAACCTGAGTTAACAAATTAAATCCCATTTGTTCGTTGTTCGAGTGTACCTCGTGCAAATACAAATAGATAAATGTGAGTATTTACACATCTACCATATGATCGTCGTTTTAAAAATTTTAGTTTTTTTCTGTCTTTTTCTTTTTTTTTTTAAATTCTAATTATCTAAGAGTAGTCACACAAGTAGTAACGTAACGGAAAGAACTCGAACTCTCTTCGAGATCACCGACCTTCGAGATCTCGAATCGATTCCGTGTTTCCTGATCGGTGCACGAACCTGCTAGATACCCGATAAGGTAAGCGCAGGTGCAAACTTCCATGTAAGTTTAAAACCTCGTATTTATGGTCCTTTTAGTATAGACCCATGGTTTAGTTTTTTTTTCTCTCTCTCCGCAAAAAAAAAAAAAAAGAAAAAATTTAAATGCCGAGTTTTACCGGATTTTCATTACACAACTGTTTCTCATTCTTTTTTCTTCCAAACTTCTTAACACAACACACATTCATAGTATACCTCGTAGTAATTTACACCCTTTCATTAATTAATTCATTAAATTAAATTAATTATTAATTGAATTACTTAAATACCATTTAATTAAAAAAAAAAAAAAAAAAAAGAAACATTTATAAACAAATGATAAAAAAGAATAGTTTATCTAAAGATGTTCCCAATAAAATTAAACGATAATGTTAGGAAATAATTAAATAGTGGACTATTTTTTTTTTTCATGAAAATAAATAAGTTTAGGATAAGTGTGGACGGTAGAGGAGATATCTTAGTTCCTTTTCTCGTGAGCAAGAAAGTTCTTGTTGCTTTGGAGGGATATATGTAGAAAGAAGAAGGTAGGACAAGAGAGAGAAAGGGTTGGCCAGTGATCGGCCTTGGGGCTCCGTCCTTTAGGTGCGCGCGAGCACACCAAGGTACATACATTCATATAGAGAGAAGGAGGGAGTCAGGCAGACATATATACGCACATATACGCACATATATGTAATGTATACACATACACGAATACATATACATATATCGACTGAGAGAACTCGCTGAGATCGTTCATGCGACTTTTAAACACATGCACGAGGAAACTCTCTCTTTCTCTCTGAACTGCGTATATGCGTTAGAGTTTCTTTCTCTTTTTGAAAGAAAGAAAGAAAGAAAGAGAGATATAGATAAAGAGTGAAAGAGAAAGAAGAGACGTACCGACGTACCAACCTACTCGATGCTGTGAGCATAGTTACACGGCTATTCCAGTGTGGAATGTCTGGCATGTCGCTCTCGTCAAATGGCCAGAAAATAAAAGGACTCCTTCGGCCACGGCCTTGATAGAACGTTTCCACAAGGTTCCCTGCGGGTTGGGCTACCGAGACCGGTGCTTAGATGCTAAAGGGTCAAATCTCTTCTCTTACCAGACGAGGAAGAGAACATGATTTGACATTCTTATTCCTTTTACTCTTTATCCTTGTGTATTGTCTATATGTGTATATGAGTGCGTTTGTGCGTGTGTTTATGTGATATATCTATCTGTGTTAATTATGTCTTTTTATGTGCCTCTAAGTAAGTATGTGTTTAGTTATTACGTGGGTTTTGTTTATTCACTTTTAGAGCAAATATTTGAGGCGTATATATATGTGTGTTTATATGTGTGTGACTTGATATCGATTTCATTTTAGTTATAATTTAAATGTGTTTCTGTTAGTTTTACTTAAGCATTTATATATATATTTTCTTTTCTTCCTCTTTTTTTTTTCTTGTTGTTGTTCCTTTTTAGTTATGTTAAAGCTCGTGGACACGGGGAGTAGATAAAACCGAGAACGCTCAGACGTTTTTCTGCAATAAATCACGTACGATTCCTTTGCTAAGAACTGCTACGTGAGATAGAAAGCATAGAAAAGAGAGAAGGAAAAAGATTAAATGTATGTAACTAGTTTCTTTTGTTAGTCTCGTTTCAAGAAAAAATTAGAATTATTATTAAGTTGAATTTGATATAAAAATAAAAAATAAATGCTCGTTAAACCTACACTCGACTATAGTGAGACTTCTTAAGTTTTTTTATGATATAACTTTATTTAGTTATTAAATTATTATATTTCTTTTAAAATGTGGCTCCTTTTCACTCTCTCTCTCTCTCTCTCTCTCTTTCTCTGTTTTTCTCTCTCTTGTTCCCTATCTATACGCTATTTCTCTTTTTACTATTGTTTCATAAAATTCTGTCGTTACCGTTGGCTATAAAATGTTATTTCGATTAATAAAAAAATTCGAACGAAACTTTGTTAAGATAAAAAGATTAATAAAAGAAAAAATGATTAATTTTCAACGACGTAAAAATTGTTAGGAAGAAATTTGACTGACTGGTAAATCCAATTTTTTTTGTAAAAATAAATAAAATATCTTATTTATATTCAGCTAATTGTAATTAACTAACATTTAATGATGTTAAACCGAGTTATCACTCGTCAGAACTTATTTTTAATGAAAAAAAAATCAGATTTATATTAAAAAGTACGTTTATTATTAATTTTTTTTTTATAATAATCGGTAATAAATTTAAAAAAAGTATACAAATTTCGATAAATAATTTGATAATTTCTTTCTAAAAAAAAAAAAAAAAGAAAAAAATGAAAATGCGACTAATAACTTTTAAATGAACCTAAATGATATATAATTATTTAATATAAAACAAATAATAATAATTAATAATGATTATAAAACAAGCAAAACGAACGTAATATTTTCTAATAAAAGAATAGTCCTTTGGGAATGATTTTGAGGAGGCGGTAGATTCTTCCTCGTAGCAGCCACCTCGACCGGAAGTTCGAGGCGTACGCGAGCAATTACGAGGGTAATCATGGCCGGTCTTCGAGTATAAGAATAAAAAAGAAAAAGAGGAAAAGAGAAAGAAAGAAAGAGAGAGAGAACTGGCCAAGAGACGTCGTTGTCCTCGTCCTCATCCTCATCGTCCTCATCGTCGTCGTCGTCGTAGTTGGATCGTTTTGCTCAGTGGATCCTTCTTCTGGCAATCTCGCTCGACTTTCCGGTTTAACCGCTCCTCCTTCCTTCCTTCTTTCTTCTTCTTCTAATCGCTCCCTTTCCTGCCGACCAATCCCTTTCGACCTTGATCTCTCTTCTCTAACTACGCTTTCGATACGGAGCATCACTCTAACCCTATCATCCTTTCATACATCCTACTCGTCATATCGATAGCTTCATCCAGACTAGTCATCCTAATCGAGATCAGACCAATGGATATGACGAATGTACCATTCATCTTCAGTTAAACCATTCGAAATGATTTATCGTTTTAAAGGAAGATTGTTTCTTTTATTTTTTTTATTTTTGTGTGTGTTAGATATTGCTAAGGTTACTTTCCTTTTTCTTTTTTATTCAAGAATTATTATTTTCATTTTTAATAAGATATAATATTTTTGAACGAAGTGGATATTGGTTAAATAATGTTATATTGGATCATTTGATATGATTTATCGTTCGAACAAATGAGGATTTTTGTGTGTCAGATATTGTGATGTGAGTTTTGTTTAAAAAGTTATATTATATTTAATGGAAAATTTTTGAATGTAGTGTATGTTGTTAATTCGTTTTAAATTATATCATTTGATATGATTTATGAACGTTTAAACGAATTAGGGAATTTGTGTGTTAGATATTGTGATGGTTTTATTTTGAGAAGTTATATTAACTCAATAGGAAATTTTTGAACGAAGTGAGTGCCGTGAATTTATCTTCTTTGAACCATTCTTATCACTTAAAAAGAAATTTTGTTGAATCATTTAATCAATTTCGTTGTAATTTTATTTATTTTCAATTATTCTTGTCAATGATTAATTGTAAGAAACGATTGTACAGGTAGTTCAGAGTAAATCTTTCCAAGTTAAAATTATTGTCGATAAATGAATTTGACTATGAGTCTACAAAATAAAAAAAAAAATATATTATAATAAATGAAATCTTCGTGGATGTTGAAATCTTGTCGTAGAAGAATAAAATTAAGAAAGCACAATTTGAAGAATCATTAATAATATTGTCGAACATGTATCAACAAATTCTTAAGAATTCATACTTAGGAAAGTATCAAAGTAGTCGAAGGGTTAAACATTTGCCTTACGGTTTTACGATCGATAGATAGACAGACATAGAGTCCTGCAAAACGCATTCGTTTCGATCGTAACGGAGATTTATTTGCCTCTATGTGAAAGTACGATGAATCAACTATAAATCTTGGAAATATAAATGTTTCATTTTACGATAGTTTAATACGGAAGAGACAAGAGTTAATATCAAAAGCGTATATTATAAGATAAATATTTTTAATCATAAACATATAATATGATACAAGTTTTAAAAGATTAATAGACCGATGAAAAAAAAATTTTTTTCCATTAATTTTATCGCATATTGAGGCAAAATGAAAAAAAAAAAAAAATAAAATAAAATAAAATAAAAGAAAAAAAGAAAAAAAAAGAAACAAAAAAATGAAAATAGAAAACAATTCCGCGGAAAGATATAAAAAAAAAAAAAAAACATTTTATAAAGCCACTGAATCAGTTATATTATCGATATATTACATTTAGCAAATATGTCAGATGAGAAAGAGATGACATTTACATCCCAGGATAGTCGTCAAACTATCTTGCATATTCTCTCACAGAGTATACGGTTACGTCAGATACGCGTATATCGACGACTGCTGTCTATGGTTAGCGGAGGATAGCCGAGGACTTGAAGATTTTTTTCATGGTCGTCGTCGTCGTCGTCTGTCGATGTATCGAATGATCGAGAAGAGAGAAAGAGAAAGATATACGGATGGAAAGAAGATCTTTTTGAGTAGGCGCCATTGTTATATTTGTTGTTGCCGTTGTTGTTATTGTTGTTGTTGCACGGTGTTCAATGTCAATCATATTGAACGTAAGAAGAATCATTTGATCGGTACAAAAAAAAAAAAAAAACTAAAAGAAAAATCAGCTATAGTAACAATAACAAGGATAAAAAGTATACTCGAAAAGAAAAGTATACACAAACAAGATAAAACGAAAAGGAAAGGATAAAAAGTCCTTGAAAGAGGGAAGATAAAAAAGAAGAAGGATCGATATTCACCGATGACGACGACCGATGCAAGTAATCACAGTATAAACACGAGATACGAAAAAGAAGATGCTTGTTTTCGAGCCGTGACTACTTTGCAAAGTTGTCTGCACGGACACGGCCATTTACTACTCGTTAAAGTCAGCGTAAATCAGAGCAAGGAAGAAAAAGTATATCGCGCGCCGTGGTAAGAAATAAAAAAAAAAACAAAAAAGTAAATACCCTTTTGCCATTTCTGACTCACCCAAAAGAGACTCACATTTTGTTAAGATGAATAGGATATGGGAAGCTGGCCAAAATTGATGACACACGAGAACTGCTAGCCAGCGTATTCGGGACTTTTCAATGATTAAATCACACATTAGAAATATCTTCAACAAAGAATATAAAGATGAAAAAAGTTCGAAGATCTTTTTACTATCATTCTTTGTTTTTTCTTTTTTTTTATTATTCAAACAACATTCATTGTTTCCGAATAATATTCTTTCCCATTTGTCGTTTTTAAAACTAATTAAAAAAGTAATAATAGGTGAGTATCCATTTTAAATTGAAAGATAACGAATGAAAGGAAAAATGAAAGTGTCCAAATTCTTGAAATTTCAATAGCATAATTTATAATTCCTTACCCCCGCCCCCCCCCCTCCTCAAACATAAGTTCCGATAACAACGTTCACAGACATTTTTTTCTCTTCACCTTTTTCTTTCTCATTTTACCTTTCCAGAAGGTGGTAACCTCGTCCTTACGTAATGCATCTCACGATGACTCAATCTTGGGAATGTCTACGATACGTGGAAAATTGTTACAATAGAAAACGGATATTATCTAGGATACGTTACTGTCGAGACACTTTCGTTCTAATATAACAACAACGTTCATTTTTTTTTGGGGTAAATTTATATATATATATATATATATATATATATATATATATATATTTTTCTTGTTGTTGCTAATTAACACCGTATATTTATCATCCTAATCAAAATTTATCATCTAATAGGTACATTCATTTCTTCATCTAAGTTTGTTTTTTTGTTTTCTAATTAACGTTAAATCTTATCGACATTTATTATACCGATCATCGTTCATCGTTTAATTCACAGATTAATTGCTTCATCGATAGACGTCATAAAAAGGTTTTACTTTTTTCTTTTTTATTTTATTTTATTTTATTTTCTATTAATTATCTATTACTTTCTCATCGACTTTTATTATCCTAATCAACATTCATCGTTCTCTATTCCATATTCATCGGTCGATAAAAAAAATTTGTTTCTTCTCATATAACACCCTAAGTTTATTATACCGACAAACATTTATTATCTAATCCGTACAGATTATTTCATAAAAAAATATCTATACTTTAATTGATTTACTCATTTGAAGATAATCAAAACGATTATCTTAATTCGTCAAAATTAAAAATAAAATAGAAATTTGACTATTAGCTAGTTAAGAATGTAAACACAATAGTAAATAAAAGACAATATTTGTTCCTATTTATAATGTAAATCGTTTTAAATGATCGAAAACGTTAGAATTTGATAATCTCAATTTATTTAAGTTATTTCTTGAGTTGTTAAGGCGACAATTAACATCCATCAATGCTTTTATTTTGCCGTCGTTTCTTTCAATTGGATAACTGAGATAAATAAGGGATATTTCAAAAATTAATTTTGACATTAACGTTTCACTTAACGGATCTTTTCCTTAAATGGAAATATATAATTACGTTACCCTATACTCTTTCTATAAAAAACAAAAAACAAAAAATAGGAAAATACGATAAAAATGTTCACTTTGATTTTCCATTTCCGTCAATTTGACCACCCTCTTCAAAAGAAAAACTACTTGACAGATAACAACGCAAGTAAGTTATAAATTACATTTGAGTTATTTAATGTTAGAATGTAAAATAATTTTGTGATTTAGAATAATACTGACAATGAGTATCGGTAAATGTGATTAATGAAATGTCCGTTCGAAAAGAAAAAGGAACAAAAAAAAATCTACATTCCGAACAACCAAATAGATTTACCGATAGAAGTTCAACGAGTCATTAGAAAGACCGTGTTAGGCATTAGAGGTACTTTCGAGGATAGTATTAGCTTCTTAAAGAGGGAGCAGCTCGAGTAGTTTATTTTTTTTTCTTTTCTTTTCTTTTCTTCTTCTTTTTTAATGCGAAAAAGGAAGCACATGAGACGATTTCTTGGAGCTTGTTCAAGGAAGCACAGAGAGTCACTACTCGTTCGTCGTTACTGTGATAAATTCTCTGAACGTGCTACGCGTTAGCTGCATACGAGAGTTCGATGTTACCTCTTTCTTTTTCTTTTTCTTTTTCTTTTTTTCTTTCTTTTTTTCTCTTTCTCTCTTCCTCTCTTTCTAACTTTCTTTATTTTTCGAAAGCGTTCAAAAATTCTCTCTCTCTCTCTCTCTTTCTCTCATTGTCTTTCTCTCTGTTGGCAAACGTTATTTACTTGCCCAAGTAGAAATAGGAATAACGATGGTGGTACCAGACTGATAGTGATTGAGGTCACACGCGAACTGAGGAATCATGAAAGCTCTCTTGTTACCGGGTTAACTCCACCCACTAATGTGCCATTTTAGATTCTATTCGATTCGTTTTTTTTTTTTTTTTAAATTAGAATACGTTCAATAATCTTCTATCGATCGTTATAATCATAACGCAAACTTCAATTTTTTTTTTTTTTAATTTATTTCAATAATTGATCAAATTTACATAACAAGATAAATAATATTTTATGATTTATCTTTTGTATAATCTTTCGATCGATCTTATGATTTATTTGCATATTTATTTAAAAAAAAAAA
This sequence comes from Polistes dominula, assembly GCF_001465965.1. The sequence continues at coordinate 2,502,529 of NW_015148970.1, forward strand.
AAAGAAAGAAATAATGGATAAAAAAATTCAATGAATTCGTGTAAAAATTCTTACAAAATATAATCCAAGAGATTTATTAACACCGTGTATATTCACTTGAACTTATAGATCGCTATAATAATCACTAGTATGGTCTTTTGAATGTTTCAGAATCTTCGAGTTAACCTTGAGTATATCAAAAAAAAATAAAAAAAATAAAACAAAAAAAGAATAAAAACACCTAACAACAAAACGAAACTCATTCGTTTGGAACCTCCTCGTTGCATTTCGTATGCGTATTCGAAAGGTGTCTTTTCAAGGTCGACTGAGAGATAGAGGTATGAAAAAAAAGGAAATAGCAAAGAACAAAAAATAAAATCAAAAAGTAAAAAATAAAAAAAAAAAGATAAAAGAATAATAAAAAAGGTATAGTGAGACGATTACGTTCATGTGGAGTATTCGACGAAGGCGAGCGTTTCATTGGTCGTCAGAGTTAAAGTCATCGCTTCGAAGGACAAGGACGACCCCTTTGCGTTAATTCTACGTGCTCGGAATGCAGGGCGAGCCTTACACTCGATGAAATGAGATTTCTCTTTCTTTCTCGTTCACTCTCTCTCTCTCTCTCTCTCTCTCTCTCTCTCTCAGTCTTTCATTCTCCCTCTCCTTGTCCCTCTCTCTCTCCTCTCTTTATCTATTTATTTAACTTTATCTTTTATCTCTTTATATTTCTATCTTTTAAAGTTCTTTGGAAAGGTGAAAAATTTACTCGTATTTCGAAATATTTCCGATCGGAACGCGTATCGTAAATCGTCTGGCACGAAACAACTATTCGTTTAATGGTCGATAGTTGGAAGGGTGAATATAAGAAAAAAAAAAAAATAAAATAAAATAGAAGAAAAATAGAAAAAAGAAATAAAATAATCACGAACGGCCTTCCCAGTTGTTTTGTGTAGTAGTAGTAGTAGTAGTAGTAGTAGTAGTAGTAGTAGTAATAAGTACAACTCGAGGTTGCTACGATATTCGTGAACGTGTTGTGTAAGGAATTACAGAGGCCATGGCTGAATAAATGAATATATATGTATATATAAATATATATGGGTATTTGTATGAGTATTAGTATGAGTAAGTATGTGTGAAAACGAGAGAGCGATATGCGTGCGTACGCGTACGCGCTCTACCGTGACGCGACTCGTAATGTGATTGAACTCGAAGATAGTCTGAGTTCCTGGCTAAAACTAAATGCCAATCTAAGAGACACCCGGTATGTATGGATCTACAAAAGTATGCGTACGTAGAAATGTTTACGCATATATATATATACGAAATTTTACACTTTTCATTTACATTTTGTGAACATCGCGAAAATTAATTTAGACGCGTTTTATATTCGAATTAATTTAGAATTGTTTATATTATTAAATATTGATCGGTTAAAAAGTTATTAAAATTAAAGAAAAATAATAATGATCGTTTCGATGTCCGTGTTTTATAAAAAAAAAAAAGTTAATTAATTACATTGTACATAAGATAAATTTTAATTTCAAATGAATAAAGAATAGTATTAGATAGTTCGTTATAAAATATAATTGCAGTTGAAATTTAAAAAAATATTGAATTAATGAATAAAAACTCGATCGGAAAGATCTCGATTAAATAAAATATATAAAAGTATAATAAAAAATAGATGAGAATATTTCAAATAGGATAGAATAATATCTCAGATGGAACATAAAAAAAAAACTTCTTCTAATCGAACGTAAATCTAATTAGAAAATAAATTGGAGCTACTAAAAATGGCGTATTAGTTGCACTGTGATATATCTTTAAAATTAGTATAAATTAAAATTGACTAAAGGAAATTACGCGATATATTACGACCGAAAGCGAAAATTAATTATTATCGTCAAGTCATCACATACAAATACGAAGAACACGCTTGATGTGTAGAAGTTTAGTGTTTTTAGTGTTGGTTAGTTTCGTTACATGTAAGCAATGCTTTCACTACACGCGCTACTTCAACGATATTATCATTTTTTACACTTAACTGCAGATAAGTGTCCGTGAAGTGCACGAAGATAAAATCGAAATGTATGTAATGTTTTGCATTCCGGAGCTCCAAACTATTTAAAAAATTCATTGTTTAACCTTGTCAAGAAAATAAATGAAAAGAAAAGAAGAAGGAATAAATCTAATCGATTGTTTAGAATTTAAAAATGGATTAACGAAAGCGTATATAGATGAAACTTATGAAATGGATGGATGAATAAATGGATTTCATGACATGGAACATAACGCAATGCAAAGGCTTATAATAATCATCGTGCGTACTTTCACTCGAAAGTTTCCTTCGAACGACGCTTTTAGTTCAAGTAACGATCGGCACGTTAAAATTCTCTCTAACGCAAAATGTGAATCGCAAAAGAGAAAAAATTTCGCTCCAATAAACGCGAATCGCTTCATGCACCTTTAATCTGGGTAGAAAAGGATCGATTCGTCATCTAGATTTATTGCAGTTTTATTATTATTTACGATTACATTATCACTTTCGAAAACTTTCTGACGTTTTATATGTCGGCATGAATTTTAATATGATTTTTTGTTTTAATAAAAATTATAGACGAATAATTTCAAGTAAACATTTCTTTCACACCTTAAACATTTATAAATCGCTTCGAATGAAAGTGATTAAAATCAATTGTAAAGGTTTTTTAAACCTGTGAATTATGAATAATTGTAAATGAAGAAGAGGAAGAAAAAGAAGATAATCGGCCTATAGCCATCGGTTATATAAAGATCGAAACGACTTTCTGACGTAACCAAAGGTGGTTTTGTTGACACGAGCAATCACGCGTGTTGCCACCTGCATCAATGTTGCGTTGCAAAATGTGCGTGTTTTCACGCAGAGTATTTCCTTCTCAATGACGTTATATAAAATCTAAGTTAATGTCGAAATACATGTATTCCTCATTTTCCACGTAACGAATTGTCACCCTTATCTAAATATCGAGAAAGTTAACATTTATCAATTCGTGACGCATAGTCTTAGAATTTTATAAAAATTAAAAAGACAAATTCAATAAATATTCTTTATTTTTAAATTTATATTCAAAGTATAGCAATTAATTCGATGTCATGTTACATCAAAATTGTCATCTTTTCTTTTTCTTTGTCAAGGAATTCAGCAGTTGCCTGAAAGATGGACCAAAATCGTTGAAAATAATGAAAACTATTTCGTATACAAAATAAATATTAGATTTCTTTCAAAGCTACTTAATTAATTACTATACACTTAATATTATACGTAGAAAATACAATAAATTATATTCATCGTGACTTGCAGTTAGAAATATTTGAAAAGAGTAAAATGAAAAATAAAATAATATGAAATATCAAAATTTGATATTGTAGATGGAAGATTATATGAAATATTAGAATGTAAAGATTAGTTGTTAGCTTCCGAGTATAGCGGGAGTATCGAGAGAGTGTGCATCGAGTCTATCGAGAGAGGTGCTGCTGCTTTCTCGAAGAGAGCCACGAAAAGGGGGGAACCGTGAGGGGCACACCTGAATCATCCGTGGAATGTAACGCTCCGGCCACTTGGATTTTACCGTACCTTCTCGTTCCGTACCCGTCGTCGTCTTTGAGCTTTTCTCTCTCTCTCTTTTTCTCTAGACTTTGCTAAAGAGGAGGTAGAGAAACAAGAGAAGATAAACAAGAGAAGAGAAGAGAGAAGAGAAGAAAAGAAAGAAGAAACTCGATGGTATTATTTAACAGTAGCAACCCTGGCCGTCGAATAACGAGCCACGCGAACGAATCAATTAACGAACGGCAACTTCCTCCAGGTAAACTTGGACACGGGTCACCGTCTTCATCGATCTTGAATTTTTATTATCCTACCAGTATGTATCAATTATAATTAATTGTTCGAAGGCTTCTTCAACGAGAAGCATCCACTTGATCGTTCAATCTCGATTCTCCATTTTCAAATAGACTTGTATAAATTGTTAAAATTATTTATAATAAATAATATACAATTCTTCTTTTTCCTATTATTAAAACCTCGTCCTGTTATCTCCAAGTTCTAGGAGCGATTATTTTTATATTATATATACAGTTATCATGATAAATATCATTCAATCTGAATCTCTTTATATTTTAAAATTCAATTATACTAATTGTTCAAATTTTTTAATAAATAATATTCATTTAGCATGAAAATCATCATTCCATATCTGAATCTTTGTATATATTAAAATACATTTATATTAATCGTCCAAATTTTTGTAATAAATAATATTCAATTTGCAACGTGATCTTGAAACTAAATTTCTATTTTAGAATTCAATAGATTTTAATACTCAATAGATTTGATAAATTATTAAATTCTTTTATTATGTTGAAATCCCAATCCTTTCTAAATTTACACGTTTTCCAGCAGAGTTTCAATAGAACCTTTACTTTATATTGTATCATTGTATCCAAAGAATTGTTCGTGACGTAAAGTTTTGAAAATTTTCGAAGACCTTTTTCGTTTCTGACTTTCCTCGGGATTCAGGTTTTACGATAAGTCGTTAAAATCCTTACCGAAATATCCTGCCTACCTATGCAAGGTCAGCAACGAGAAGGAAATGAAAAAAAAAAAAAATTAAATATACAAAATATACAAAATAAAATAAAAGGGATGGAATTCCGTTGTCACGTTCCTTTTTAACGAACCCTTATCGGTAAGGATATTTCTTTTTTTATTGCTCCACGCAAATCTATTTTAGTTCGAACTTTGTTTATTTCTCGTGCAAATTGAAATGTAACGAGCAAGTAGAATATACGAACGTCGACGGGTCATCGACGTTCTCTTTCTCTCTCGGAGGAGGAGGATCAGCTGGCCGTAGATCCTCATTTTAGTGATAAATACTTACGTACATATGCACAATATGTATTTGTATGTGTGTGTAAGTACGTGTGAGTGAGTGTCTATACGTCAGGACGAATTGAAGTGGAATCCTCTGTGGTAATACCGGGTGTTCACATAATTAAATAACACGTCACTATTTCTTTCGTTAATTATGAATAATAGGACGAACAACATTGTTACGCATTTTTTTCCCATGATTTCGCTTTTACAAGAACGATTACTGAACGAAAGAAAGAAGATCCTGAATTACAAGAGGCTAAATGTATTCTCTCTAATTAATTAATAATTAAATCACATTCTTGGTTTTTTGTTTCTTTCTCTTTTTTTTTTGTTTCGTTAGACACGAGAGACATAACGACGTCATTTCGATAGCAGGTTAATTCATTTAACTGGTAAATTTCTTAAACAATGAGACTGTGTATCTTTTAAAAATTATCGCATACACGCGAGCGATAATAATCAATGAATAATCGATAGCATTGACACTGTTCTAATTTACTTAAACGATAACGTCAATGAAAAATCAACGATCTTACGTTGTATTTTTCTATCAAATTCAATTTTTTTTTTTTTCAAATTTATTCCTTGGTATGTTTCAATAAAACTAATCGAACACATTTACCGTTTCTACAATCTAAATCTAAATCTAAATCAAATTAAATCTATTTCTTTTTATTCTGAATAAAAACGTCCTTCCGCTTAGGAATCATCGTGGATTCGAGTAAATAATTAATATTCACGAATATGTCACGCTTCATAAGTTTCGCTAATCAAGACAGGATTAAAATTTCTTTTAATGGAAAAATTTCCGTTATTGACGTTTTTATATTATTCGTTGACATAGTTAATATTTGAAATGGTAACACAAACACACACGTACACTTAACTACACATATTTACACATAAGGTTTTATCATCGAGGATCGCGATAACGATTTTGATAAAGTTCTTTTGATCTTGCTCACTCACCTGACACCTATACTGACGAAGAACTGATTTGCTCAGTGGTGGTCCAAACGCAGCATCTTTCTTGATCCTTTAATCCTTCTTCTTCTTCTTGTTATATGATTTTTTTTTTTGCAATATTTATCTCTCTCTTCCTTTCTTTCTTCCTTGATTTCTTGCTTGTACACGTAAATTAAATAAATATGAAGAAAAAACAAAAATGAAAAAGATAATATATTTATCGTTTCGAGATAATTCACACCACGAATGCAATCAATCGAAATATATATTTATGTTTTTATTTATACGTATGTGTATATATATATTTGGATTCGAGAAATGGCTTGGACACTTCCACCGAGCGAGCGGGTCCGAACGACTGAAAGTGCCTCTCGGTACGTTCGCGCGCCTTCCTCGAAGGAATCATTCGCTCTATCCCTACTCTCTCTTTCTCTTGTGAAAAGATTCTCTGACTACCGTGCTGAACCTGGTTAACACGAGAACAACTGATGTCCAATGGATCGTGACCATCTATTTACAAAAAAAAGTTACTTTCTTTTCGTTAAATGCAACGAATTCTTTCCAAATCACCAACGCAATATATATTTTTCTAATTTTTTTTGTTTATATAGAGATATGCGGTTTCTTTTTGGTAGCGATAAATACAATATATCTTTATTATTGAATAGGAAAACATAACGGAGGAAAAGAAAATCAACCAATCCGTTATGTTTTATACCGAAGTAACAGCAACGCCATAAACCTGATTTAAAATATTAGCAATTTTTAATTGTACAAAAATTTTTATAGCGTGTAATCATCAATTCTTTTATATTTTTATTTGAGGAGGAATGAATTTTGTAAAAAGGTATATTATATAAATAATAATTATTGGTACAATTTTATTGTTGCGTAGAATTCAATTTTACTTTTTCTTTATCATAAGAAAATATAGGATTTGAAATTAGTTCTTTTTTCTAACTAAATATCACAAGGGATAGAATTTTTTTATTGTTTTTTATTAATTCGAAGGTACCGCATTGCGGATTAAAGACGATAAAAGGCGATAATTGGTGTAGGATAAATCGTAAATCGATACTCCACAACATTCTATTTAATTCCATTAAATTAAATCGATTTTATGTCAAACCATTTCGTGATTAAGGATTGACGGTAAGAATAAAGTACAAGTAAAAATTATATGCTGAAACTTTCAGTACGTCACGCACGAAAGATTTAAAATGGGCACGTATGTATATATTCAAACACACGTATTCGCATATTTGGACGTAGCATCGTTCATTGATCATTTTATAGTCCTATTATTTTAAAAACTCGTATTACGATTGATAACAATAAAAAAGTAAATGGAATCAGATTTAAATCGATTATTTATTCGATTTTATATCAATATAATTATTTGCTTCGATATATATAATATTAAATATTATTACATATAAATAAATAATTATTGGTTTATATCCTTAATTATAATCGAATTTACAAATTATTTAATTTGAAAAGATTTGAAATTGCCGCTTAAATTGGCGCGTCGATAGAAGAGATGGAGCTCGCGTGTGATAAGTGGTTGAGTCACGTGACTTGTGAAGGTGGCGCTTTTGGCAACCACTCTTTTGACGGAAATTCTTCCGTTCTGAACAATTACGGTCACGGATTACGTCGTTTGCAATCGGTTTCCAAATTACGAGGTGATTTCAATTTAAGATTAGAGATTAAAATAAATATTTTCTTCCAATCGAGTGAAAAAGATTATTTATAGAAATCTCATAATTGATAAAAACAGAAGTGGGAGGCGTATTAGGAGGAGGGGTAGGAGAGTAAAGAGGAAGTAATAACTTTCAATCGTGTTACGATATCGCAGATTAAAAGTCTGAAACGAAGTTTTCCTTCATCGCAAGGCTGATGTCGTTCGTTAGGTCGTACTATATACGATAGCATCCTAGTGGCGAAATAAAAAAGCAACGACCGTGCGGGAGGTAGCTGGCCATCTTGGAAAACAGATATGGTTGTATCGAGAGAAACGTCAACAGAATTGTGTTTACCTCTTGTTACTGTACATGCCGCGAGAGGTTTACTTTAATTACCTTTGCAATAGACGTTAGCCGCTTAATTAATCTTAGAGAAGTGAGGAGGAGGAGGAGGTGGAGGAGGTCGACACGGTGGCGTATCTGACACGCGGACAATATCGCAAAAGGTGCGTAAATTTGCTTCCAAAGAATGAATCGAGGTGACGGGTTGGTGCAGAGAAGAAGAGTGGTTAACAGTAGCAGCAGCAGTAGTGGACTCGGCCAGGATGGTTCCAACGACCTTGGTCACAATGAAAAATCATCCGGTAACGGTATGGACACTAACTGTTCATCTCAAAAAGACCTTAATTCCAATCCTACGATAGACGATGATTCTGACAAAGAAACTAGGTTGACTCTTATGGAAGAAGTCTTACTCCTTGGTCTCAAAGACAAGGAGGTGAGGACATTCAATCTTTTAATCTTTTTTTTAGTTCCTTTTTTTATTGTTCTCTAACAGTTTGTTTTGTTATTGCTTCCTAGGGTTATACATCCTTTTGGAACGACTGCATAAGCTCAGGCTTGCGTGGATGCATTTTGGCAGAACTTGGATTCCGTGGTCGTGTTGAGTTGGAAAAAGCTGGTATGCGTAAGAAAGGTTTACTCTCGAGGAAACTTCTTTTAAAAAATGATGCACCTACGGGAGATGTCTTGTTGGATGAAGCATTGAAACATTTAAAGGATACTAATCCTCCAGAGACCGTTCCAAGTTGGATAGAATATTTAAGTGGTAAGTTAATAATCTATAAATTTTCTTTTACTTTGGTCATAATACTTTAACTTTTCTGTTATGGCTTGTCGTATCAAAATATTACAGGTGAAACGTGGAATCCTTTGAAACTTCGTTATCAATTAAAAAACGTTAGAGAAAGATTAGCTAAGAACCTTGTTGAAAAAAGCGTATTAACCACAGAAAAACAGAACTTCTTACTCTTCGATATGACAACTCATCCTCTTACCGATAATCTCGCCAAAAGTCGTCTTGTTAAAAAGGTAATTCATATTTTATAGTATATATGTATTTATAATTAATTGCAGCTATCTTTTTATGCTTTTGGTATTAGACCCAATACATGCATGTGCTTTATTGTAACGGAACTAATATCTTATCTCTTTGTTTGTATTTCATTCTCTAAATTGGATGTTCATAATAGTCTCTAAAATGATAAGGAAATATCATTCGTAACAGTTGTCTTACATTTTTTTTTTATAAAAGTTAACTCGTATCATTTATTTGTGCATCTTTTTTTGTAGAAAAATCATTTAAAAAAATTCTGTTTTGGTATTTCCAGTACACGATTTTGAATGCGTTATTTGTTTTCTTTCTTTCGTTCCTCTTCTAATATTACTGCTGCAAAAATCATACAATTATCGTACATCAGCTTTTAACGTATTAGTAGTATAGCTTAGATTATAAGATTTTTATGTTTATGGAGCAGTAATATTTTATTTACAGATTCAGGAAGCTGTGTTAGGTCGTTGGGTAAACGATGCCGGTCGTATGGATAGGCGGACGTTAGCATTAGTGATTTTAGCCCATGCAGCTGACGTATTAGAGAATGCATTTGCACCCCTCTGCGATGATGATTATGAAGTAGCAATGCGCCGAGTTCGAACGTTGTTGGATCTAGATTTTGAAGCTGAAGCTGCTAAGCCTAATGCAAATCCTGTATTATGGGCTGTATTCGCCGCATTCACTAAGTAACACAGTTTTTATTAATTTAAAATGTAACTTATAAACATTGGATAATAGTGCGAACAGTGGGATTACCAATTTTGCATGTCCTTTTAGTTGTAATACTTCAAAAGAAATAGTTAATGAGAGATCATTCTTACAATCATATGATTCAGACCAAATAACATAACTTGACTGCGCCCAAATGCAGTGTTAGGATATATACATATATATATATTAGTCATTTCCATTATTATTTAATAACTTTGATAACTGAACTCTGTGTATTAGGTTCAGATTTGAAATATCATAAAGTAACGAAATTCCATGTGTGAATGTGCACTTGGAGTGTGATTTAGTGCCATGTAGGGTTTGATAAAAAAGAAAGAAATAAAAGAAAACATTCTCTATCATAAAGAATTTTCTTATTAAATATTTAGTATCTACCATTTTGTATAGAATTTTCACACATATAATATTTGTAGATACGGCCTTTTATATACGGCGAATTGTATTTATTATGTTATTTGCTACCATCATTGGTTGTTGCTTAAGAATAGAAGATAATATAAAAGGCGGTATATCAAATTGGAAATATTATACTAAGTTATAATTCAATAATGTCCCTCCCTACGGGCATCCATATTGCATTTGGGTATATCTCTCCTAGTGAAGTTCCTTTCAAATCAAAGCACAGATTTATAAGATCGCTGGGTGGCAGTATAGCAATTATTTTCTTTGACACATATCATTTGCATTACGCTATTTGTATATGAGAAATTATTATTTTCAATGTTTCAAATAACTGCATAAATTATATTTTGTATTTTAGAATACAACAATTAACAATAACAATGTCAGTGCCGTACTATTATATCTAAATAGAAATAATAATAATAACTATTAACACGTATGTATTACTCTTTTTAGATGTAGATTTTCGTTTGGATGCTGTATCAAAATAACATTGTAGAAAATTATTAAAAATATCGTTTGTTTATTAAAAGTAGTAATTTAAAAAAAAAAAGGTTTACTTATCTAAATGAATTATCGAGATAAATACAGTGAATTTCATTTATATTTCGTAGATTTTAAATTATTACTAGTAAGTTAGTTGTCACTGTAAAAGTATTAATTTAAACGAAGTATTCGGTGAATTATATTATTATTTAGTATTTTGCTTTTCTATTTTTTTTTTTTTTTTTAAACGCAGGCTACAAAACATTCGAGTATTTTAATAATCATAATTATATTAATGTATTTTTAAACGTAATTTAGTTCTTTTTGTTTTTACTAGTTTGTAATATTTTATTAGCTGTCTATTCAAAGGGGATACAAATATCTGTAATAGTTCAATTATAGTATACTTACTGATATATTTTATCTTGTTATAGTAGCTTGCTGAACAATCAAATGCAACTGCTATTAGTTCGTTGGGCATTTATTATTTTTTACTTTGTTATTAGCTGTTTAAATTGCGTGTGAAAATTCTACAAATTATAATCAATATATTTTATTTTTCTTTTCTTTTTTTTTCCTTTTTTCAAATTTAATGTAAAATGATTTAGGATTGATTGAGCAAATTTATTATAGATAATATAGATTTATATATTTAAAAAGGACGCTCTACTGCCACTTGGTTGAAGATTTTGAATTTTTTTTTCTCCAATGATAAAAAAAAGAATACACGATATTACAATACATGTTTTCTTACAATAGTATCTTAAACTATGACGTACATGTATTTTCAATAAATTTATAACAAGACCGTACATATATTTAAGAAACTTCTAATTAATAAAGAAAAAAAAGATTTATATTATTTTTTTATTTAAATATTTGATCGTATTAAACGTAAAAAATTTTCTATAATTGTTTATGTTTAATATATTTTTATTTATAAAAGTGATTATAATTTTGTTATTGTCATATGGAATATAACAAAGAATTCCTTACAATGGCAAAGTTTCGTTGATATTTTTAATTAAATTAAATCTAGAAAAAAATCTAGAAAAGTTATTTCTTTTTTTTTTTTTTTTAATTATTATTACTCCGTTGGAAAAAATTTTAACATACAAACAAATAAAATTTTCTATGCATCGCCATTTTGGATAATAGTCTGATTATATGAAAGTATAATTATCAAAGGAGAAAAGAGAGATTAAATTATTTATTCTAAGATCTGTAGGATAAATTCTGTTCCTTTAAAAAAAAAAAAAAAAAAAAAGCAGGAATAATTTCATTACGAGTATAAATCATGTAACACAATAGCAACAATAATAACAACAACAACAACAGCAACAACAACAATAATAATAGAATATTAAAGCAAGAATATATGATCAAAATCTAAGTAAAATAAAAATCAAATATATTTTCTAAAATTCTATCCCATTTGTTTGATCACTGTAAATCACTTGTAAATAATGCATTATATACAAATTATTGTTAATCGAGATTTATTATTTCAGTTGCACTTCTATATGTAATATACCTTTATTCTTATAATAGGGATTACAAGAAATATAACATGTATTACAAAAAATGAAACTATTTTTTTTATTTTGTTTTTTTTTTGTGTACGATATAAGTGTATTACTGTATAAATGAGAAAATAACTAAATGATAAATTTTTGTAGAATAGTACATACTGTACCATTGAAACATGTGTTGCGCTGGTAAAACGTTTTTTATATATTATCAGCAAAAAAAAAAAAATAAAGAAAAATCACGCATATACATGTACGTATACTTAAGTCTTATAAATATATATATATATATTTTTTTCTTTTGCTTTTACGAGATTAAAATATTGGTACTATGGTTATTAAAAAAGAGATGTGTGTATATTTAACAGTCTCAACGCATTGGTTCTAAGGAAATAATTGTATGACGCTTGGAATAAATGTAAAATAATTCAAATAAATATTGTATAAAGGCATGTGAATAATAAAGAAAAAAAAAAGAACAAAGTATGATTAAAGTAAAGAGAACGAACTGTAAGTATTAGGGATATATTATATATACGCATATATATATATATATATATATATAAATAATTATAAATATATATTAAAGAGACATAATCGCATTGATATGATCGCGCCATTTGTATTTAAAAAAACAACAAATTTTTAAATATATCATCTTTCGATCAATTATTATGAATTCATTCTCATTACAATTTGTAGAATTTATATATGTGCGTTTATATATTTAAATCTAAAATATAATACATGGTTGCGATCTATCCTGCGTTTTTTCCAGGACCGGTTTAAACAAAATTATAGCAACAATATTCTTCATTAAAAAAGATATTTTTTTATTTCTTTTCGTGATTTGAGATACATATTATTATACATCGCCGTGTACAAACGAACGTTTATAGATTAGAAGGATATTATCTATTCACAGGAAAATAGATTATTATTATTATTACAATTATTATTATTATTATTATTATCATTACCATTATAAACATGTATTGAATGTAATAAATTAAATATTGCTGATGATACATCCAAAAATCATTTGAATATTAGTTTTTTAAAAAGGAAAGACAATTTTTTTGTTTCTTAGAAAACTTAATCTATACAAATAATTACTTTCGTTAGACCGATTAATCCAATTATGAAAAATGTAATTGTAAAAAGTATTGATTTTTTGTTTTCTTGTGTATACATAAGGTTCTGTAATTGATGACAAGCGAGTAGGAGGTGATTTTACACGAAAAACTAAGTCGACAATGTGGAATAAAATTTATTCGTATAAGACTTTTTTTTTTTTTTGGTTTTTCGAGAAAAATAAATGAAAATTTAATATTATCACAATTATATTATTTCCAGTTTATCAGTCTATACATTATTTCTTTTGTTTCGATTTGTACTATATTTATAATGAGAATATATACAATAATATTTGTTCTAAATAAAATAGAGAAAAAAGAAAGAGATATAGAAAAAATTTATAAGATTCAGTAAATCTATACGTACATCTCAACATCGATACTTTACTTTTAAAATATTTACATGAATCAAGATAAATTAGAAATTCTTGTGTGTACATATACATATATATATATAAAATCTGAAAAATTTTCTTTTTCCATTTTCGTAGATTTTAATAATAATATTATTTCCGATGTATATTTTGTTCATTAACATATGGCAGAACAATTACAACTGCTTTCGATAGTTGCTTGAATGAGACCATATTGACCAGTGAACATCCAATTTACATCTTTCTTGTACAACAATTCACCTTTTCCAGGTGGTAATCCAACGCAAACGTCAGACTTCACTGTTCTCAAACTCAAAATATTAGTTGGGCGGAAACCTCTCAATGCTTCTATAAACGATGTTGAATATTCCCAATTGATATCGCCTAATAATTTTCTATAATTTAAATCTCCTTTAAATATAACTAATTTAGCATCTGATAATTTGGCATATAATACTTTATCCTTTTCTTTCATTTCTGAAAAGTCATAAGGACCCGTCCAATAGGATTCTTCCTGTATAAAGATAATAAATATTAAATATTTTACATATAGTCTATGGAAAATATGAAATAATTTAATTGTACGCATGTTATTACCTCGATGGTCCATGTATTGTTTTTTAAGTAATCATAAGATAGGTTCGCTATTCTTTCTAAGTCCGAATTAGAAGAATTTTTCATATAGTCCAATGTCCAATGAAAATCAGGGGTAGTGGTATCGCTTACGTACCAAGGATAACGTTTGACATAAAAGCGAACTTTTCCAGCTAATCCAAATTGAACTAGGAAGATTGCTAAGCATATATCAGTGAAAAGTTCATATCCTGCGTTATCTAATACCATGTCTACGATATTAGAATCGTTCGCTTTTTGTTTATTAAGAAGTTGCCAAGCAAAATCAGTTGCATCAACAAGTACATCATTGTAAAGAGCTGGTAATTGGTCTACGGGATTACTTGTTTGACTAATATCAGATCCTGCGCTTAGAGATAAATCGCATCTAAAAAAATTAATATAATAAATAATCATTTATGTATACGTATACAAAATACTCATAGAAATATCGGTCTTACCTGTTCCCCCATAGATTTAATTGAACGAATTTAATGAATTCTTGTTTCTTTTCTGCCTCTTCTATTAATCTAGATTTGTCCACGATATTTAACAAGTACTTGCTTAAAAGTTTTATAGTAATCAAGGAATTAATGAAAGCATTCCTTTTCTGTTCTTCAAACGGATCATACATACGCAATGCATTCCTGTAAAATTATAAATTATTTCATTATAAATTAAATCATCTCTATGATTTAATAGAATGTCATATGTTTTTGTTGTTGTTGTATTTTTTAAACATACATGAGAAGAAATTTTTGTTTGAGAGTACGATACATGTAGCATTCGCAGTACAACCATTCTGTATTAAACCAAGTTGGTGCGGTTCCTTCTTTTTTAGTTTTATCTTCCAGATACTTGTTCCAGAGATGCACGTCATTGTCATCATCGTTCTCTATCGTTGGTAATATTTTCAAAGGTTTATTAGTAACAATCTCATTCTTCAATTGACTTATAAATCCAACTATTTCTTTAAGCTCTTGAATAGCTTCCTGCGACACATTGACATTGTATTAATAAAAACCATAACGTTGCAGTACATATTATAAATTATAATTAAAATAAAATTCACCTGTCCATATTTTAGTTCGATTTGTTCTTTATTACGACTAAAGCTGTCTATTATTTTTGTTAATATTATAGGTAATCTATCCTTAAGCGTAACATAAGCAAAACTCCTGCAACACATTGTAGAAACTAAATCCAAAACTTTTTGATTGAATTTTTGTATATATATATATATATATAAAAAGGAAATTAAATAATTAAATTTAATATAGATTTTACTTACCGCATATAAGTTCCAGAAAGACGTACACCAATGGGTGTTTGAGTATCCTGTAGATTAGCAATCTCTAATGAATTAGATTTAATCGACATGATTTTTTTTCCATCTGTAGTCATTGTCATTAACAGGAGACACTTAACGAACAAATGAATAATGTTTATGCCTGAAAGACATATAGGAAGATTCTTTTTCATATCTATGATCACATTGGATTAATATTACTTAACCTCATGCTTGTTATTATATACTTACTTTTTCTTATCGTCATTCACGTTTGGTTATGTTGCTTATATATGGAAACCATTTGCTTCGGGCATGCGCGATAGCGAGGATGTTTTAAATTTTCCCGCGTCTATGCTTCGATCAATCGATTTCATAGAAATTATGAATTTTAGTTGATTTTTCTCAATTTCAATCAATGATTTATAAATGAAATTATTTATAAATCATTGTAAAATGATATTTTTAAATAAATATTATTTTTAAATCGTTCATTATTTTATAAGATTGTGTTTTAAGTGCATGTTAGAAAAAGATAAGAGAAAAAAGATAGAAAGAGGATATTATTTCATAGAGATATTTTCTCTTTCTCTCTCTCTCTCTCTCTCTCTCTCTTTTACTTGCTTTTTGTTAGTATCTAAAACTCTAAACTAAAACGATAATTCAATTACAGATAACCCCTCTTACGAGGTTGATAAACTTTAGTCGCGCAAGATTGCAAATGGCAAAACCATTCTTCTTCTACTCGTTACTTCTCTCGAACTTTCCTTCGTTAGTTTTTTTTCGAGTTTAGGAATGCAAATTATTAAATGACTTCTGTCGCTATAGTGTTGCTTGTTTCTTCTCTCGTTTTCTCCTTATTTAAAACGAAGAAAACAAAACAAAAAAAAAAAAATAAACAAGAAAATGAAAGAAGAAGAAGAAGAAAAAAAATTACCAAGATAGAAAACACCTTCACAATTTATTTGCAATAGTATTTGAAAAAATAAAAGAAAAATATATAATCAACGTGTATAAAATATTATCTTGTTAAATATAAATAAATTATTAACTACCGTTTTAATAATATTTCTAATAAAACAAAATGAAGATATGAGTCAGGGTTATTCTATTAATATTTTATTATAAAAACTTTTATTCACGATTCTCGATAAAAAGTGTTCGCATAAAAGCTACTGACCCAATAATAAACAGAAGCTGATAGAAAAAAAATTACTCCATAAATAAGACATGGCAGAAGTTCTTTTAATAGGTGGTCCTATCGATAATAGATTATGCGTGTTTAGGAAAATTGATAATGAAAATGTTGGAATTAAAATATTAAGTAAATTGTAAAATAAAAAGTAAATTGAAAAAGGAACATATTTAACAGGTTTCGCAAAATGGTGTACCAAATACAATGATTCTTTACGATCTGAAAAAGATCTAAAGAAAGAGATAAGTATGTAAATATGTCTATGTATGATCAGAGAATCTCAGATCGTATTGCAAATCAAAAATCTGCGGAGAAAGCAGAAGAAGTTGGATGAGTGACTGTTACGAGCCGGGAAAAAGAGGAAAATTTGCTACTAGTAGAAAAGAATCTACTATAAATAAGATAAGAACTAATGTAGCATTAAAGAACCGCAAAAAACAATTGCTCAACTTTTATACATTTCAAATTCGTAAATCGAAGAAACAACATCTGTCGGAATTACGAAAGAAATTCGAATTAGATAAGACAATATTACAAGAAATTAAAAAGAAACGAACTTTTAAGCCATTCTAAATTAATAAAAGTAAAAAATATTCATTTTTATCAAAATATCAATTAATGATAATAATTATGTTTTTACAGAAATACAATAATTATAATTTATTTAGGCACTAAAAATCATTTAATATTTATCGTTTAGATTATTCATTTTAATAAAATACTTTTTTTTTTAGATAATAAGAAAGAATAAATGTTAAGAATACTTTTAAAGCATTTTTAAAAGTATACGTTTGAAAAGTCCATTTAATTAGAAAGTGTTAATATGCGAGTGGTTGTAATAACGCTGGTAATTCTTCTGTAACAATGAAAATCATTATCTTTTTGCTTATCTTTTCAAGTTGATATTTGACTTAGAAGTATTAGCAAAATCTACTAACATTTGTAACCATAAATACAATTTGCAGATATCGCTACACTCACAGCTTGAGCTAATCTCTCTATTGCTACGTCACGTAATTCTGAGTTAACATTTGTAAAAGTCTGTAAAGCAGTCGTTAATATCCTTACAGTAGCTGCTAAATGTTGTGCAGATATAGCGTGTTTGTTAGTTACATTACTCCTCAGTACTGATTGCAGTGTTTTGATGACTATACCTAGACATTAAAGTTTAAAAGAAGTAAAAATGATTATTGCTTATACATAAATGACGAAAAGGTTCACGTAATTTACTTAATATTATTTATTGATGATTTATTAATATGTGGGAGAAATAAGAAAAGGCTCAATGAGATCAAAATAGAAATTTCCAAGAAATTTGCTATGAAAGATTTAGGAGAAGTAAACACTTATTTAGGTATAAATATTAAGTATTATTATAATAAAGGGAAAATGACACTGGATTAAAGTGAATACATTGAATCATTGGCTAGGAAATATAATATTGAAGAAGCGAAACTAGTATAGTACACCAATGGAACAAAATTTGAGTTTAGAACCTTCACAGACAGTATTAAATGATTTGAAGTATAGAAATATAATTGTAGCATTGGTTTACATTAGTAGGGGAACAGGATTAGATATTAGTTATAGCGTAAATTACTTGAATCTCTATGATAAGTGAAGATATGTTTTTATTTAGATGAAAGTGTAAGAAATATTATCCTTTACTACTCTGAAGAAGGAAGAGAATATGTGAGTATTGTGTATGTGTGCTTTAGGACACGGGTGAAGTGTAGAAAAGTATATTGTAGTAAACGGTTGAAATAAAAATGTTGGAATAAAAACACGGAAAATTTTAACAGTTTGCTTCTGTGTTTCTCCGTTTCGTTAATAATTATTGAGAAAATGAAGGAGGAAAGTTAGGTCATATCTTCGGTAGAGAATGAAATCTGCGGAAACCGGCGATGCTCGAGCCTTCCCACTCTCTCGAGCTACCACCTTTGGGATATCTCGGAGCAATGTTGCTAATTACTACATACCACCGAATGCGGCATAACCCGCGACCCTTGAATTCCAACAGTATGGCCAAGCGTGTGCAAGCTCCAAACTGGATTTGTCTTCCATCTCTCACTATCTCTATTTCTGTCTCTATCCCTATCTCTATCTCTATCTCTATTTCTGTCTCTATCTCTATCTCTATTGCTATATCTCTATCTTTATCTCTATCTCTATTTCCATCTATCTATCTCACTTTATGCTTCACGATCATCCCCTATCAAATTCTACCTTCTTTTATTCGCTCCAAGAACTACACTCCCACGAAAACAACGCAACCACTACACCACACCACACCAAACCAAACCACCGTCTACCATACCTTCCTTCCTTCCTTCTTTCCATCAAGGTTCACTTACGTATAAAATTTTTTTTTTTATTTACTTTAACGAAACCATTATTCTTCCTCCTTTTTTTCTATGTTTGTCTTTTTTTTTTTTTGCTCGAACGTCAAAAGTTGGGTTTTTATTATCTTTTTCTTTCTCTTTTTTTTTTTTCTAGTTACATCGTTAGTACGGATCATTTTTAAAGTATAAATTAATTAATACTAGAAGGTGTTATAAAATTTCTATAGGGATATTCTATTTTTAATTCGTAACTTTTTTCTTGTTTTCCTTTTATTCGCGTATAAAATTGTATTACAATAGCTTATATTCTTTCGTCAAGGTTCGTATATATATGAAATTATATATATATATATATATTTTTTTTTTCTTTTATTTTATTAAAACTATATTAAAACCATTTTCTTCTTAAAAGGAGGTTTTTCGTTATTTAATTTCTTTTTCTTCTAATTTTTATTTACATCGTTTGCGCAGATCATTTTTCAGACATTGAAATTAATCAATGAAAAAGGTTGTTGCGAAATTTCAACGAGGTAACATTTTTTTTTTTCTTTCTTTATAATGTTATTTCTATTTTCGGCTATTTTTGTTAGTAATGGTTAAAATCGATTAACGAGAAAGCATATGACAAATTTGAACAGAAAAATCATTAAATACGTCGTCTAACTGCACATGGCTAACTGCAATTTTCGAAATGAAGAACAACGAGGAAGTAAGTCTTGGGATATCATAACCATACCACCTAGTTCTAACAATGTCTGTGGTATCGCATTGTAGTAATTATTGTTGGCAAGAAACTCGACATCGAATCTTTCTTATCATTTAACGATTTATTTTCTTATCATTCTAAATTATTCCTAGAGATATTTAAAGATTCTTTATCGATTGTCGAATTTTATTTCAATATCTTAAACCTTTAATTGTAATCTATAATTCGAACGATTCAAATCATATAATATAAAAAAAAAATTGTAACAAAAGTAAAATTAGAAGAAAATTTGTTAAAAAATCAACATAACACAAAGAAAAGAAAAAAAAAAACAATACGAATTTATAAAATTATTTTACGACAAACGTTTCCATTTGTTTGATCATTTAAACGTCATTTTAACGAGAAGTTAAAACACTGTTTAGATCGAAATAAGAAAAAAAGAAAAAGAAGGAAGAAATAAGAGCAAGAAGTGGGACTGAGAAGAAAGAAAGAAAGAAAGAGAGAGAGAGAGAGAGAGAAAGAGAGAAAGAGAAAGAAGAGAGATATGTAATTAAAATGTACGTGAAAGATCGTGAAAATTTAATTGGGATGTTCTCTGTTCGTAGAAATCTTACTTCGAGCAATAAGATTTGCATGCTCTGAAGGACATTGGATAGTTACAAAAAGTTATTCGATTTTCTCTCTCCCTCTCTCTCTCTATCTCTCTCTCTCTTTCTTTTTCTTTCACGTACACACATAGGCAAGAAGAAACGCACATAGAGAGAAAGTTAGCATTGCGTTGTACAGGAAGCTCGGGTTGAATTAGGGAGAATGTAAATGATAGGAAAGCTGCAAGTTCATTATTACCGGCGGACGTAATACCGCAGAATTGTTCGCGAAACTTTCCTGAATGGCAGTTAATTATAATTAATATCACATTGTCTAAGTAGAGAAAGAGAAAGAGAGAAAGAGAGAGAGAGAAAGAGAGTGGGAAAGAGAGAGAAAGTACTTCGTACACGTCCCTACTTTCAAGAATCGCCGAAAACGGGCTGCTACGAAGTTTCCTTTACTTCTTCTTCTACTACTTCTTCTTCTTCTTCTTCTTCTACTTCTACTTCTTTTTCTTTAAGAGGAGAAAACGCTTCTTTGCGTTGTAGCCCATGTAAAATTACTTCGAGTTACCAAGTACTCGATTGTTTTCGATCTAACGGAAAGTAGAGCTTCCTTTTTCCCTTAAGCAACGATGATTTCGTCGTTTTAGAGATATAGTTTCATTCTATACGTATAAAAAATAAGATGTTTTTTTTTTTATTTTTTTTATTTTTTTTTAGTAAAATCAAGCTATTTTTAATTATTTCATATTTAATAATTATTAATTAATCTTAAAATCATAGACACGAATAGAAATATTTGACGTTGTATTGCATACCAAATGAATTACTCTTAACAAATATGATATAAAATCATAACAATAGATGAATCAATAAATGCAGGAATTATGTACAATTCAATTTAAATAATATATGTATATATATATTAAAATATTAAATAATAAAAATTAATTAAAAGATAAATTAATAAAAAGATCAAACATTTTATAAACTTAAATTAACTCTTCTTATATAATCGTTTCGAATAATTTCTTCCATAAATTTTTGTAATAGTTTAAAGAATGCAAAATAGCAAAATAGAATATAGAAATTTACAGTACCTAATTATTGAGATATTCTAGAAAAAATGTGAAAATTCTTTAGAATTCGGTTCTTTCGTATCATCTTCTTTTTTTTCCGTTTCCACCGCGAAAACTTCACTTACTTTCTTCCGTTCTTTCTTTCTTTACCCTTAAGAAAAAGAAATGAGAGCAACAACAAAAAAATTTATATATATATATATATATATCTTTGAATTTCGTGCTTCTGCGAAAGCCGTTGAATTAAATCCGGTGTTTTACTGGTGAAAAACGTCTGTCTAATTGCAGTTATACAAGTCGGGGATGCCCACCCTTTCCTCTTTTCCACTTCTCACACTTTTTACAGAAAATTCTATTGAATCGTATATATCGGATTGTAACGTCGATTCTAACTTCTCTTGTGTCCTCCAGCTAGACAGGATAGAGAAATAGAAAGAAAAACTAAGTAAGAGAAAGAGAAAGAGAAAGAGAGATAGTTCTTGGGGAGGAAAAAAGAAATCAAAAAGAAAAAAAAGAAGAAGAAGAAATAGAACAAAATAAAAAAAAAAAAAAATTGGTAGAAACTTGTAGAGACTTCTTTTTCGTTAAAGAGAAAGAGAAAGAAGTATAGTGGAGAAGAGATTGGGGGTGGCGAAGGAAGAGGACGCGGGGGCGGGTGGGGGGTTGGTGCGGGTTGAAGGGTAGAAACGGAAAAAGTAACTTCAACGATCGAATCGAATCGCTAGTTTTAAACTGCACCCGAGGAAGTCCACCTCCTCTCGGTGATTGCTTTTCGCGTTTAATACGAAACAGGGCGTAAGTCAATTTGTATCTTACGTAATACGTGCCAGCCAGTATTTCGCGTTTTCTCTTTCTCTTTCTATCTTTTCCTTACTATTTTTCTATTTTTATTTCTCTTTTTACTTTCTTCCTCTTCCCTTCTCTCTTTCTCTCTCTCTCTCTCTCTCTCTCTCTTTTTCTGTCTTTGTTACTCTTA
This sequence comes from Polistes dominula, assembly GCF_001465965.1. The sequence continues at coordinate 2,524,917 of NW_015148970.1, forward strand.
CCGTGGGGCATGATTTTCTCGTTTATCTTCTCTCTCTCTTTCTCTCTTTCTCTTTCTCTTCTTCTGTCTGTCTCTCTCTCTCTCTCTGTCTCGAGTTCTTCCATTTTACCTGCTGCCAGCGTGAACTTTCGAAAGCAGCTACGCGAAATTACAAAATCTCAGTTAGATCGATAAACTCGTCGATGAATTTTTCAACGTTGGATGAATTTATTTCTCCTGTATATGTATATGTACATATACCTATAGTCGATGGTAATTACATAATTTTCTGTTTTCTTCTCTCTCTCTCTCTCTTTCTCTCTATTTCTATTTTATTTTTTATTTTTTAAGAGAAATTACACTATGGCTTCCATGTAATTTCACTTTGCTTTGGGATTTCTCTCTCTCTTTCTCTCTCTCTCTCTTGATAGTAATTACATTTGTTTAATTCACGTTGAATTTTTACACGAGAATTGTGAAATATTTTTCTCTCATTTATTTTCAATAATTTTCAATCGTGTGATAGAAAGATTTTAAGATTTTTTATATAACGGGACGTTGAAAAAAAAAAAAAAAAANACGATTTCGCGACAATCCTCTTACTTATTGTTAATTTTTTTTTTTTTTTATACAATTTTTATTGATAAAATATATTTTATTATAATTTCTATTCAAAAAATAAACTTTCATTAATTAACAGTTATAATCGATCTTATATCTTTTGTAATTATTATTATATTTGATATTTATATACGCTCGCATATGATATTCATTTTATTTTTTACTAATCCGAGATGTTGAATGTTTCAAATTATCGAAAGATTTTAAATGCATCATTTATAATTGACAAGAATATAAAGGATTTAAAAAAAAAACACGTAACTCTCTGAATAAGCGATGAAATTTATATTTGTAATTTTTCAATATTATTAAAGTAAGTTTATTTATTTATTTAAAAACAGGAAGAAAACTTTTATTAGAAGAAGGGAGAGTGAGAAAGAAAGAGTGAGATAATATAAACAACGAAATAGAAACTAAAGAACGTTATATTAGTTGATATAAACAATAAAGCGTTCTTACTTAAATCGAGAATAGAAAAGAGGTCACGTCAGTTACATTTTGTATTTGGACGCGTGCAGACGTACCTGGACGTTAGGTAATATTCTTTCTCTCTTTCCCATTCTCATTTTCTCCCCTCCCTCTCTTTTCTCTCATTAACTCGGATGCTCATGTATTGTATATTAATGAACACTTTCATTTAAATGCTGTTTATTCAAAATTTAATCTTTATTTATTATTTTCAAAATTATAATATATTTATAATTACATATTATATTTATATTTTCAGATGTGATTTTTGGATGAAGTTAACTGATGTTTTTTTTTTCTTGGTCAGGATGCTCATCGTACAAGGATGAATATAAACTGAGAGTAAGTGATTAAAAAATAAATTTTAATAATTATTTTATTAGATTAATAATATTTAATTATTATATTTTTGATTCTTTTTAAAATTATAATTGCAATCGTACACGAGTCAATAAATTTATATCGAGTTTCTTGATAATCGATTAAATGAAATAAACTTTGAAGTGCATATTATTATTTAAATCACTGTTTGTTAGTAGTAAGTTTAGTTATTTTAGAGTTTTATTATTCCAAAGTTTAGAGTTATTGCAGATTTGTAAATTAGATTTAGTTTACTTTTTGTAATTATTTGTATTAGAAATTTTCGTGTAATAATGGTCAGTGCACGAAATAAGATTATTCATCTAATAATAATTTTCAGTTAATTTTGTACATTTAATTTGTATATTTGATTTATATTAAAAAATATAAATAACAATTTGTTTTTTTTTTCAATTCTTGTTTCAGATCGTCCAGGTTATTTCAATTGTTATTTGAATCAATGAACATCTAAATCCTACGTTTATGTCAATCTACATCATTTTGGATGCTTTTATTGAGAATTATCTATCATCCCTTAATTTAAAAGGTGCAACGTGTACGAATATTTTGGAGCTGTCGTTGAATTTCTTAAAGGGTGAGTACAAAAAAAATTTATAACACGTGAAAGATTTGAATCATATATTTTTTTGATGAAAATGAATACGTACAAATTTATTTCTTATGTTTACTTCTTACGTTGTGAATTTATTTTTGTCTTGGGTATTTATTGAGTTCTCATTTTGATTTATTATTAGCTTTCATTAAAATAAGATCTTTTCGTTTGAATATGATCGTGTTTTTAATAAAATCATTAAACAAATGTATCCTTAGATATACGTTACACATTTATAAATTAAACTAATGTAAGTTTAACCGTTATAATCCAAAGTGCACGTGAAACAAACAACATACTTAGCATCGAATTTGTTTCAAAAATAAACGAGAAGGACGAGTAGAATTGAAGTTGCAAAAAGTAATGAATAGTAATAATAGTAATCACGTTAATTAATTAGAATATTCGTGAAAAGGAATAATTTGAAGAATTTTAAATAATACATAAATATATATATAGTATTTTCATAATTTTCCTTTATTGATTAAATTAATAAAATTGTTGGATTTAAAAAGTAAATATAAAGTCTAGTCGTATTAATTCGGAAAAAAAAACATTTACGATAAATCAAACCGAATCGATAAACACGTTTTAATCTTTCTTATAAATAATTTCTTTTTCTTTTCCTAATTATATATTTTACGTTTTAATTATTGATTTTATATGTACAGGTAACAAAAATATTTATGTAGTAGTAGAATAATTCAAATTTTCTAGTAATTGTATGATGTTTGAAAATGTTTTTTTTTTTTCATTTATAAATTATTTATTTTTATTAATATTAACCCTTATAGATCGTTAGGTTTTTATATTAATGATTCTCATTAATAAGTTATAATAAGTGGTTTCGGTAAATATCCAATAAAATTAGTCAGTATTATAAGAATAATTCGTTATTTATTAGAAATTATTGATTTCTTTTTTGAAGTGGTACTACAAATATATGAAAATATTCATTTATTATTTATAACATATTTTTATTTGTAAGTCACTTTCCACGTAACTTACGACCGATAAGGGTTAAAATATTATATTTCTTCTTTGTCTCTCGTTTTTTTCTTATTTTATTTTTTTTTTTTTTTTTTTTTACGATGGTATGCGAAGATAGGGAAGTTTCTTAAGTGAGAAAATAGGCGATGTCGGTTGTAATGTCTTTAGGAAAAGCCTATAAACGATTTAGCGGTAATGGAAGAGGACGTATATGCCCAGGAGCATGGTTGGTGTGAGCGACCGAAATAATAGGGCAATTGTTATGCCAAAGCACGGTAGGCAGAGGATCAGAATACGACGTTCTCGATAAGACACGACCCTGGCCATACTTAACGAACTTACACTTTTGTGACCGCTTGCTTGGACGTCTACACCCCATCAACCGATCTTTCCTCCATCGATTCTAGATCTTCTTTATTCGAATATTTTCACGATCTTTTTAAGAAAAATTCTTAACATTATAATTATCATATTTCGTCAAACGTTTCTTTACTACTTTTTTGTTTTTTAAATATTTATCTTTAAAGTCAAGTTCAAGATCATGAATTTTCTCACGATCGTGTTTGACCAATCTTTTAAGATTCTTTTATATATTTTTGAAGTGAAAACTTCTTTAAAATGGGAGTGATCTGAAAAGTAAATAAACGCGATCGGTCAGGAAACGGAGCTATGAAACGGAGTTATGAAACAGCTGCTATACTAAATAATGAGAGAAAAACAGACAAACCTATAGGATTGAGTCAGCGAGAGAATGAGACGGAATATAGCTATACAGTTTTTCCTATTCTCGGTCTCTTCTTTATGCTATGCTTCGTAGTTATCACACCTGGTTGTATGTTTGTGTGCGACTGCATACTACAAAGCGTGGACACGTATTCTTTCGATACTCGAAATGTTTGTAGGTAGAAGCGATAGAAGGGTAAAAAAATAAACAGAGATAAGCACGTAGGTATGCGACAAAAGTGTGAGGTGCAAACAAACCAACGGTCGAAATAAAGAAAGAAGGTGCGTGGTCTGTTTTTTTTTTTTTACCAAAAGTGTCATTTATATTCTATTTAAAATTGTTTCTACTTTATTGAAAAATAATTATTAAAATATTTATTTCGCAAATATTATAATTAACAATTCTAAAATATATAGAATATAATAATTGTATTAAAAAACAATTATTATAAGATACATAAGAGAAAAAGTATAAGACTACATTCTAGAATATTTTTCTTATAAATATCCAAAGACATGTTTTTCAATTATAATATTTGCGTAATTAGGAAATTTATACTAATTTTTCAATAAAATAGAAAAGTTTTTAAATAGAAGAAACTCGATTACGAGGCTTTTTAAGGAGGCTTGTTTACGAGACTCTTCTACGAGGCCTAATTAAACATATCCTACGGACTTATCGGAAAGGCCCTACGGACTTATCGGAAAGACCCTACGGACTTATCGGGAAAAAAAAAAATTTCTTGCATGTAGAGAAGTGTTTAGTTACCAAACATTTTTTAGTTTTCAGAAGCAACTTGTCTCATTTCTTCGAATTGAGATTTTGCCTACTGTGTAATATGTTATGTATTATATGTTAATAAAACGTAAATTTATTTTTGAAAGTGTTAACAATATAATAATAATAATTTTATAAAAAAACATCCCTATAATTATCCTATACCTGATATTCTGCATTCGTCTCATTCTCTCGAAACTTAGTTTTTCGAAGGTTTCACTTCTAATACGTGTGATCTGCCCACATGATATTTTTTTTTTATCGAAAGTAGGCCATAAATTTTCAACCTAAGTATTTTGTAAGAATGTGAAAGAAAAAAATATTTTCAATTGATTATATTTTTGTTTAAAAATTTTTTTCTTTCATCCGTTAAAATACATTGATTTAGGAAAAATAAATTGTAGTATAGGATCTATTGATGCTTAATTAGTTTCATAGCAGATTAAAAAAAATACGACAAAAAACGTGACCTTTTTGACGATAGAAAATATTCTTAGATGATTTTGGATACAAGAAAAAAAATATACCTATGTATATATTTTTATATTTCGTGTTTTTTATTCGATTATATAAATTCGCAAACGATTACGTAACGTGGATTTAGGTTTATGTATATATATATATATATAGATTAAACACAGCTGGGCTAGGTTTTCTCGTCTCAACATCTCAAAATTACATTGTAGATTTTCATAACGTTCTGTAATTCCGACGGGTGGTCTTAAACTTTCCAACGGCAGCTTGCGTTACTCTGTGGTTGAGATGAGAAAATGAGAGAAAGGGAGAGAAAGAGAAAGATAGGAGAGAAAAAGATAAGAGATATAGAACTCGCGATTTTAATTTGTTTTTAGATCGAATAATTAGAAAAACATTCTTTTTTTTTTTTGTTATCCTATGATTTATTATCGTCGTAAAATTGATTTCTGATTTTACATATTAAGCTCGTATGATCTTATTTCTTATTTTTATGGAGAGAGAAAATAAAGGAAAAAAAAAAAAAAAGAAAAAGAAACGAAAAAGAAAATATATTATATAATAAGAAAGAAGTCATTTTCGAATAGGCAAATCTTGAAAGGTCGGATGGATCTTTTCGAAAGGCAAAGCAGAAACGAAATTTGGTTCGGAAGATAAAAGGACGTGGTCGGTTCTTTACGCTAGACATCCGTCGAGACCACGTTTGAAAGCACGGAGAAAAGGTACAACGACAGGATTACGTTTCCTTCAATTTCCTCTTTTGAGGATGAAAGGAGACACTCGACGGTGCGTGCATATTCTCCCTATCTTTCCTTTTTTCTCTTTTTTTTTTTTTTATTTTCTCCTATTCGATTATATCGAATCGGGATAAAAAGTTTTGTGAGCGATAGTTTAATTCAATGTACTAAATTCGTGATAATAATATTTAAATTAAATCAAGATTCATTATACAATTAATTACGTAGATTTTATGTAGAAAGTATTTATTTATTTACATTATTTTTTTTTCTCTCCTCGAGTATAATCGTATTACATTAATTATAATTTATATTCAAAAAAATATATGCTATGTAATGTAACTATACAGATATGAAGTAAATTTATTTAGAACGAGGATAGGAAATGAAATAAAATAAATCAAATTTCGGACTTTTCAAAATACACGAGTGTTGCATTAAATGTCATTTCAATTCGTATAATTAATAATACAATTGCTTCTTTTTAGTTTTTTTTTTTTTCTACGAAATGTCGTTCTTTATTTCATATAATATACAAATTTAATATAGCACTTAAAAAATAATTTTATTGCGGTATTACAATAAAAAGCCACAAGGAGAAAATAAAAGATGAAGAAGAAAAAGAATAAGAAGAAGAAAAAATGAAATAAAATAATGAAAAAGGTAAAAAAAAAAAAAAAAAGAAAAATCGTAGATTCGAATGGAATTAATTAGAGCTGGAATCTGATCACGAAGAGGATCGAACGTGCATGGATGAGAGGGGTATTGAGTGAGGATGGGGTTTGTGGGGGGAGGTTGTAGGGGGTGGAAACGCGATTACAATTCCAGAATACCGAGCGAGTCAAGCCTCAGCACGTTCAGTTTCACCCCCGTACGTCGAAGGTATCGCGATTACGAGTCCGTACGGGCCATTAGCTCGCCGTTTCAAATTCGTAAACGTATTGCGGATTCTCCGACTTCCGGTAAGGATCCATATCGCTATTCGATGAATTTCTCCTGATGCTTTTCTCTCGCCATTTTTATTACGCTTAAAATCGCATGATTTGTTAGAATTTTTTCTGCAAAATTTATTATAAGATCTTTTAACATGTTATTAACCGATAGCTTAATTAATGAAAACGTTGAAGTAATTTCTCTTCTCTCTCTCTCTCTATTATTTTCATGTTAAAATATTAAATTAAATTATGTTTAATTCTAAATACCACTTTTTCAAAATTTATTATACTTTCATTTAATTATTAGCATACGTATTAAGATTATAAATATGATGATTGGATTATTTATAAATGTAATAAATAAAATCATTATAAGAACCTTTGCGTTATGTATTTACGATAAATTAAAATGTAGATAATATTGCGCCTGAAGATAGGCAAACCCTTAGTACTATGTCGATAACTACGAGTTCTACTTATCATTATAAAAATTTTGTAGGTACAATTCCCTTTTGACGCTTCATTCCTTGTAAAACGTTTGTATAAAAGGGTTGTCTATCACGAAGGGTCATTATTAATTTTTATCGAAAATTAACAAAAAAATACATATACATTTTTTAAATCAAATAACGTTATTAATATAAACGTTGATAATATATTTAATTAGGAAATATTTTTTCGTCAGTTATCGAACAACTAGCTAGCAATCCCAGCCTCTCTCCAAAGTTTATAAACGGATTGTGGGTTCTTGTTGGCAAACTGCAAGAACGTTTCTAAGGTTACTCAATTGCATAGATTCTCTTCGTTAGATTCGCACCGACAAATGAATGCGGTTTACATTCTACAGGTATACGATATTCCTTCCTTCGATACTCTCTCTTTCTCTCTCTTTCTCTCTCTCTCTCTCTCTCGCTTTCTCTTTCTTTCTCTCTCATCGAAGATATTCGAAGCATTCGAGTCGAGGTCGAGCAAGAGAACTCGATGATATCTCGATATGAGATTGATTCGATATTAGTGAGAGATATTTATACTATTCGAATTACGAGTTATTGGGGAATTTAGTTAGTTTCTATTAAGTTATGATATTCGAAGATATTTTAACGACACGAAAATATCGACAAATTTAATTGCAAATATAGGAGATTTTCATTATTAAATTATAAAAATAAAAATAAAATTAAATAAATAAATATAAATAAATAAATATTACAAATAATATAGTATATATAATTATTCTATTAAGAATATCATAAAATAAATGATAATAAGTAAATAAATCAGGTAAAATTAATTAAATGAAAGCTTCACCAATTTGTTTTCATTGATTGTGTGATATTTTTGTTATTGTTATCATTTTTATTAATAATATTTTTGATGGTTTCTTTTTTTCTTTTTTTAGTTTAGTTTAGTTTAGTTTTTTGTTTTGGTTTTTGTTTTGTTCGATGGTCATCACGACGCTAACGAGACGTTTCTCATCGGTTTAAATCGGCTTCTATTTTTCAACGCGAAATAATGATTAACGAGGGGCGAGAAACTCGTTGAATGCGTTAATGGGAGAATAAATCAGAGAGCCTGCGAGTTTTCGTCTGGCTTGGGCGCGAGCGCAATATTAAATTATCAGATTAAATTACAATTAATGAAATCTCTACTCGGTCTATTCGCACTTCATATCATTGTTTAAACGCACGTACTCACTCGTTGCCAACTACCTGACTGCGCATTATCAAGGACGAACGACGTTTTATCATTTTGAAGTTTACACGTGTAGTTAGTACTATGTACTCATCATTTTGTCGATTTGTTCGTTAATTACATATCCGTGTAACTTACTAAGTATTTACAATTAATATTAAGAAGAAGAATAGAGAAAATATAATTAATAAAAATATTATTATAATTTTGTTGTTTTTGTCGTTGATGTTTTATACTTAAGTAATAGGTTTTTTGTTTTTATTTGGATCAAATAAAAAAGTGAAAATAATTAAAAAATGACGAGCAATAAAATTGTAATTACTTTGGTAATTAAATATATGTTCAGGTATAAAATAATAATTTTTTTTTTTTGGTTTTTGTTTGTTTTTGTAGTATTACAATTTAAGTTCTACGATTTGTCAAGTATTTCTTCTTTTTTCTTCTTTTT
>NW_015148970.1:2533865-2568164 GCF_001465965.1 Polistes dominula
TTTTTTTTAGTATTAACATTTATGTTCTATGATCTCTCAATTGTTTTATTTTTGTTTGTTTGTTTAATTTGGATTAATTTACAAATAAGAAATCGTTAAAATTAGTAGCTGAATTTGGAATAATAAAACCTATAGTATATTTTTTAATAACAGCTTAAAATAATAAATATCGAGACTCCTTGATTATTTTTTTTTCTCTCTGCCTTTCTCTCTCTCTCTCTCCTTTTATTAGCTGTTATTAATAATAGAAGAAAAAAAAGAATTCGGGTTATGTTAGAATTATATTTTGATCGAGATTGAAGCTCGCATACAGCGGAATAGTCAAGAAAAGAGAGAAAACGTCGTTGGAATTCTCAGATCCGCGGTAAATCCGACGAAGAGCAAGAAATTGAAACGTCGTAGACGTAGAGTAAGCTTTCTCCTTTTCCCGAACGAAAAACTTTCTCGTGAGTCAAGGGGTGAGGAGAAGAAGGAAAAGGTGTAGGTGGGGTTGGTGGTGGAGTAGAAGAAGAAGAAGAAGAAGAAGGAAGAAGAGTAGGAGGAGGAGGAGGAGGAGGAGGAGGAGAAGGGTTTCGTTACCAAGAAGGTACTTTCGTCTTACCATGTACATATACATTCACAAATGTATCCACGGATATATGCTACAGACAACATCCTTTTTACTTCATTTAAAAGAGAAAAAGATTTCAATATCGGAGATATGGCCTTTGCATGAACGCATCTTCCTTTCTCTCTATCATTTTTTTACACAAAGAGATTCTCGCATAGTTAAAAAAAAAAAAAAAAAAAGAAAAAAAGGAAGAACAAAAAAAAAATAAGAAAGAAAGAAAATCCGGAAATGAAAAACGAAATGAAAGCTGATGGTGGTGGATCAACAGAGAATAAAAAATACTTCCTAGAGAGAAAGAGAAAAGATTATGAACATTTGCGTTAAAGAAAAAAAAAAAAAGAAACTTAAGTAAATTTATTTATTTGATATGCGTGTATGCATAAATGAAATATGCGAAGGTGTAAGTTGAAAAAGAGAAAAGAAAATAATTTGTAAAAAATGTGTACTAAACTTGTCAATGTTTTGATTAGTTTGTAATTAATAACTATAGCAAAGTTATTTGTTCGAAAGAACGTGTTGGTTAAAAAAATTAATTCTTCGAATGTTTCATAATTTAATAATGTTCGACACGTTTGTTCGTAAGATTCGAATAACTTTTTTCTCGTAACAAATCGACTAACGTACGTACATACGTTGATAAAAATAGAGAGAATGAAAAAGAAAAAAAGACAGAGAGAAAGAGAAAGAGAGAGAGAGCTAACTTTGAGTCGAGTACTACTCGTCGAATAGCTTCGCAAACTTTCAAACACGAGAGATTTTCGAGTCAGGCCTTTCTATTCGCATTTTTTTTTTCATACATTTTTTTCTCTCTTTTTTCTTTTTTTTTTTTTATCACAATCGAGATAACGAATCGTCTCTCTCGTTCTCCTCTCGAACGATTATATCGATCGCTCGATCATCACGTACGCGAAGAAGTTTAACCTTTTCTTTTTCTTCTTGAGGTTTTTCCAATCTTTTGAAAACGTTTTTCTTTTTATTTCTTTTTTTTTTTTGTCGGTCTTTATACGAACCATTCTCTTGTCACACCAAATTGTTAGATTTTGATTTTTTCTTCTTTGTGACTTTTGGATTGCTGATAGATTTATTTTATTACATAGGTGAATCAAATATTCGTTGATGCAAATCTTGGGAATTATGCGTTTGTTTAAATCTTTTGGAATTATCATTTTTAGTTTACCGTTTGTTATACTCTGAAAGTATTTGAAAAATTAAATTATATTTTTGCATTAAATTATTTTATTAATTAATTGAAAAGTCATGTGTCAAGGTTGACTCATATGTTGTAGGGATAAAAAAAGTCATGAATTATGGCAATTATTAAAATTAATGTACAAATTTGATATTTTGGAATTATAATTTGTAATTGACTTTTTAATACACGTTGATAGTAATTATGAAATAATACCATTTGCAAAACTCGTATATAAGTTTTATTAAATCAATAAAATTTTACATATTAGAATTGATTTATTAATAATGAAAAAATAAAGTAATTTAATGGTCTCTCGTGGTACGAAAAATGTAAATAAAAATTTGAAAATGTGAAATTCAATATTAGACGATTAAATGGATTCATCGTTTAAATATGAAATATCTTAAAATTCGAGAGTTTCGAAGAATTAAAATCGCGCATGGATATGTGTATTCGCAGAGTTAGAGAGCAGGTATATCAAAGAAAGAAAATTAGGGTGACCTAGAGGGTTGGCCAGCGGCTATGAAACGTATTATGAAGTAATCAAGAGAAGGGAAGAAAGAAAGAGAGAGAGAGAGAGAGATAGAGAGAAAGAGAGAAAGATAGAGAGGGTGAATTTAATTCATAATCCAGCACAATACACCAGTTTGCCGGGAGCTTCAAAGCTCATGAACCTTTTACCAAACCCTTTTCTTCCAACCTTCCAAGCGCTACCTTACCTTACCGTAGCAACCCACCTACACTCTGTGAGGATTCACGAAAATTGTTTGGTTTAAAACGCCAAGAGCTTGAAAGAACTTCAACTCGAACATATTCGGTGAATTCGAGAGCACATTCCAGGTAAATGTCGGACATTTAAGTAAATATCTTTCTTTCTTGAGAAACGTTTTGACTACAGAAATAACTGAGATTTTTAAATCCTTACTACAAAGATGTTACTCTTTCACTCTATTCTTATTTTTTATTTTCAGTATCTGTTAAAGTTTTATTATTGCGAATTACATTTTAATCGTCTTTACGTTCCTTCCTGGAAATAATTATAATTATATTTTACTTTTCTTTCATCGATACAAATTTTATCGATCTTATTGAAATGGTTAATTAAATAAATAGATAATTAACTTAAATTTCTATAAAACTACTGTTTAATTTATTTATTTCCTTCGATTTTCTAGACGATACATTTGCAAGATAATAAGTCATGTAAATTAAGTTCTCTTTCTTCTTATTTCCTTTATTATTATTATTATTATTATTATTATTATTATTTAACAATTTTCTGCAATAATAATAAATTAGGTTAGTACAAGAAGTATAAGATGATGCATTTCTCCTTTCTCTGAATAATTTTGTGGAAAAATAAAATAAACAATATATTCGGAATAAAATAATAGCATTGAAAATTGGCGTTTAAAACAAAGATAAACTTGGTGGGACAGGTAAAACGTTGAGTGCATGCGTATGCTTATACATTTACAGGAACGATAAGGTTTTTATTTAACGTTGTAAAATCACCGATGTATTATTTGCGATAGGAACGGTAAGTGGCGTCACGCCGAAATAAAAGCCGTGGTTTTCGAACTCTCAACCAATCTCAAGTGGAATCTTAAATTTGCGTATGGCTCGTAAAACTCTCAGAGCCGTCAAACTCCCGGACGATTTTATGGATTGTAACGGCGGTCCTTCAGGATTTCTGTACTATTCTCTACTCAATGTTCATTCTCCCTCCCCTATCCTCTATTCCAAATTCTTTCTTTTTTTTTTTTCTATTTTTTTTTTATTTTTCGTTTCATTCCTCCTTTCTTTTCATACCCTGTTTTTTTCCTATTCAATCTTCCATTAAATTCGTCATTCTTTTTTTTTGTTCAGTACAAACTCAGGAGAGGATAGGGATGATTTTTGTGAAAAAGATGCCGATTCAAATTGGCCAATAAAGTTTTCGATAATTTCGTGATAATCTTTTATAATAAAATACTTCTTTCTCCTATTTTTTATTCTTTACAAAATTAATTTTTATTAATCATATTTTATTTTTTTTTTATTTATCTTTCTTAATTATTTATTTATCAATTTTTTTTTCTTTTTGTTTTTTCTTTCCCAAAAAAGAAAACGAACGAGGGATTAAGCGATGATATTTTTTTTTTCAAATACCATATTTTCAAGATATTTCCGATCATACTCGATATTTAATTTACGATGGAAATCAATCGATTAGATATTTCATTATATTAATGTACATTGTATTGTACATGTTATGATTTAATTTATTATTTAAAATTAATTAAATGATCGAATTATCGTTACAGATTTTATCCTCGTATATTTGAACGAATATCCCTGCAAATAATATTAGTCTTATAAATTGAATTACGATGGTAGAATGTAAAAAAATAAATGAAATTAATCGACACTTTGGACGATTAATTAGACTGCGATTAATTAATTTTCCACACACACACACACACATACATAGATACACACGATTATGACGTATCCTTTTTACGATTAGTATTAAAAAAAAAAAAATTCTTGAGATTAACTCAACTTATTCGAGATATACGTTATAGTTAGAATTGAAGATAATCGTTTGCAATATTTAGGAAAAAATATTTCTGTAACTAAAAACAAAAAAATTTTAGGTTAATTAAATTAGGCCCATCCGTTATTCCAATTTTTTTTTTATATTTTGTTTAGTTTTTTCTTCTTTTTTATTTTTACTTTTTGTTTTTCTTTCTTTTTCTTTATTCAGCAAGAATCACCGTTGAAATAACAGGTGTAATCAAGGCCGCCTAGCCCGATCCGCATGGATGGTCGACTTTTCATTAGACCTTGCACTGAAGGTTCGACGATTTTGTACAATACGAACGGCCAGATAATCGACGAACTTCGGCACAATGCTTCTACCCGAATCATCCTTTTCCGATTCGCATTGTCTTCGTTGAAGGAAGCATGCAACGTGCTCTGTTCGAAAATAAAAACGATTTTGTATCGGCCTATTCTTCTTTCTTTATATTCCTTTCTTACCGTGAAAAATGTTTCTTTTCCCCATCATTTAAATATCCCAAAAACTTATATTTATATTTTAATTATGATTTTTTTATTAGCTTTTTTCTTTTTTCTTTCTTTTTCTCATTTATTAATAAATCATTAATTATCCGCGAATCTCTTATTAAATGTGTTTATATTATTGATATTAAATATCATTACGCTATCGTATTTATTTATTATTTTACGGTATATTTTTTTTTGAAAACGTTTAATTCGATTAAAGTATTTTCAGCGTAAAAAATTTGCCGTTATAAAAATAAAAACAAAATATTGTAATAGCCAAAAACTCGTACAATAATACGAGCAGTTTTGATTGTAATCGCGATTGAACATCCTGTTTGATTACGATCGTATACGTACGATTATTGGGTTTCGTATAAAATGTGCGATAAAAGTTCGATGCTTGTGTTTTGGCTTTTTTTTATTTCTTCTTCTTAATCTTCTTTTTCGTTTGTTATTTATTTTTGGTATCGTCCATGAAAATATTATCTCGTTCGATTATATAATATATAACATATTTAATAATAATTATTACATCCTACATTTCATTTGCACCTATACGCGAAATGATGAAACAAGATGGGGAAAACAAATCTAACGAAATCACGAAATCTGTTTAATTGAAATGTCATTTTATCCGCGATCGAGATTATTCCCAATTATATCGCGTACTAAAGCTTAACGCTAATCATATTAATAATCGTTTCGTAAACAGTAAAATCATCGTCACGGCCGCGAGCACGCTCGTAATAATGAATTAAAATCATCGGTTGTATTATCACTGTGTGCGTATGAATGTATTTATGTGTGTATGTATATATGTATGGATGTGTGTGTGTGTGTGTGAGAGAGAGAGGATTCATTAGTTCCGCCGCAGAACCGTCTGTTTTATCTGCTTATTCGTTAAACCTCAATACAATCGGTGATCGTAGATTGCATCGAGATTTATTGAAAATTAAGCATCACCGACTGGAAAATAATGATTTTTATGGGAACTATTTCATTTCCTCGAGGACTCGAGAATCCTATCAATTGGATATAATTAATGTTTCAAATTTGACTCATCGTTATTGATCGATTATATAATACCGAGTGATTATCGTTAATAATTTTAACATTTCACGTATTAATCGTCGTTATTATTTCGATAATTCGATTTTAAAAATTATTACTTAAATCTTATTTTATCTGGCATTCATATCTATTTTTACAAATTAATTTGATATTATATATTGAAAAATTCTAATATACTATCATTACCTGCAATTTCTTAAACGCTCGAAGGTTTATGCAAATTTATATGTATCAGGAAAATCTTATTTCCTTTTTTTTTTTTTTTTGTATGTTTTTAATATAATTTCAAATTTATTTTAGATAATTTTGAAAAAAAAAAATTTAAATTATAGTTATACGCTGGAACTTTTCAATTTCGCAGTTTTACAATTTTAATAAGACTAATTTATTTCTAAAATAATTTAGGAAATTTTGAACATCTCTCAATCCTCCAAAAAAAAAAAAAAATATATATTTCAAATAATTTTTATTCAATTATACAATAAATTTTCAAATAATTCAATTATTATTTTTTATTCAACTATAATATATAAAAATGTAAATATCATTTTAATTTAATAACTATTATATTTAAAAATAAGAGAAGTTGAATGGTATAAATGTTGAGTAAAAAAAATAGCACCCCTTTTAAACCTAATATAGGAAGATTAATAAAGATCAATTTAATATTATATTTTATTTATACATTTTTAAAAAATAAATTATATCCATACAATATATAATATAATATAATGTAAAATATTTATTTGAATAGATAGTTTTAATATAATTTTCAATAAAAGTTTAGCCCAGCACCACTCACGTGGTTAGGAAAACGAATCCCCTGGGTAGGTTTCTCTAGGTAGGTACGGTCCTTCTGTCCTCCTGTTGGTTTTCTCGTTACGTAAAGTTAATCCTCGTTTTAGTATGCTAGCAGCGAGTTGCCTGTTACAAGATCGCTTCAGCAATAACTGCCGAAATAACCTCGAGCGCTTGATATACTCGAAGGCCCTATCACCTTACCAGAAGGTATCCCCCGTTCAACTTTACGTACCTATAATCACCAGGACAAACATATCCTCCTAACCGGTTCAATCCTAAGATCGTAGATAAGGCCACGCTTCTCTCTGAATTTTCGACGATCACTCTCACGTTCTCCACGTCTCTTTTTCATCCCCCTTTCCCCTTCACTCTCTTTGTTCTCTTTCACCCTCTCTCTCTTTCTTTATCTATTTATCTATCTATCTTTCTCTCTCTCTTTTTTTTTGCGAATTTAGCAGCTTCGATGAACATGCTAAGATTACGTGACAATGTCGATAAAAAAAAGGAGAATAAAAACTAAATAACAGGAAATTCGTGTGTGTGTGTGTGTGTGTGTGTGTATGTGTGGGGGTATTTCGTCAAAGAGAAGATTAAACGTATAAATTTTATTTTGTTTGACGATAACAGCGGTAGGAGAATTATATTATAATATTTTTTTCTAACTAAACGAGATAACACATTTGTATATGTATACAAGTTTTTGGAGATAATTTTTAAAATTCAAATTTTATCCCGGTATATAAAGGAAAAGTATAAAAGTATTATTTTATTTTATTCTTCTTTTTTTTTATTATTTTTTTTTTTTTAATATCATAAACAAGATGAAATACTTACCTCTTCATTCTAAATGTAATTATTTAAGAAAAAAAAATTAATAAATAAAAAAATTTTAATAATAATAATAATAATAATAATAACAATAATAATAATAATAATAGTAATAATTATGTAAAATTAATTTTAGGTTAAGGTTTCGAATAGAATCACTCACGTTAATCTTTCGTGGCAGTTGCACGCCAAAATTTTATTACATAGTGTTTTGAGTATACTTATAAGAATCTCTTTCATCACTAAATTGTTCTTCCTCCCTTTTTGTTTACGATCGCACGCCTCTTCTTTATCGATTTAATTAATTCCTCTTTCCTCGTCGCATACAATTTGTTTGTTTGTTTGTTTGTTTATTTTTCTTTCCTTTTTTTTTCGATTTGTTTTCTGTTTTCGATCGTAATTTTGTTATTTCTTTTCTCGTTTTGTTTTTTTTTTTTTTTTTGTTTTGTTTTACAAATAACAACATTCAACTCAACGGCGCAAAGCATAATAGTTGTTATAATAATATATCATGTCACATACAATATATATTTTATTATATATATTTGTATATATATATATATATGTGTATATATAATGATATATCATTACTTCGATACTCTTCCTTAAAATTCGTATCACTTATTATTTATATTTATATTTATATTTATATTTATATTTATATTCCTATATTTATATTTATATTTATATTTATATATTTATATTTATATTTATATATTTATATTTATATATTTATATTTATATTAATATATTCATTTATTTATATATATTTATATTTCTGTGTGCTTATGTATACATACAATATACCTTCTCGTTTAATTCGTTCTTTCCTTAAACTTTAAAAACGATTAGACGGTCAGTTCGCGTTACGTCGATTCGTTTAATTAAAAGGCTAAGGATGAAAATATTATCGCTAATTATAAGATTTTTTTCATACTCTATTATAATCATTTTTTCTCTCTCACTCTCATTCCCTTTCATTCTTTCTATCTTTCTTCCTGTTTGTCTTCCTAACGTCTCTCTCCTTTCTATCATCGTCTTTATATTTTTAAATATTATTTATTTTGTTGTTGTTGTTTTTATTATTTTTAACGTTAAACGGCCATTGATGAAACGACACGGCAAGCTCTACATTTAAAGGGATGGACGACGTGTCGTTCTTTTAATTCTAACTCGGAAAACTTAACTCTATTTTTTTTATCTCTCTCTCTCTCTCTCTCTCTCTTTCACACGTTCATTCGTTCTCACGTATGCTCGTTCTTTCTTTCTTTCTTTCTTTCTTTCTTTCTATATTACTTCGTATTTAGTTTCGTTTATTAAACTATATGTACAGGATCCGCAGGTGACAAGGACAAATCTTTTCCTCATTCTTCGTTTCCTTTTTTTTTTTTTTTTTTTTTTTTTTTTTTAATGTTTCTTTCAATTTTTTATTCGCATGTTTGTTAGTTAATTTATGATTGTATATTTCAACACGGTGGCATATTATCAACGTCACTCTTATCTAGTACAAATTATGATTAGCCTTGACGTTTAATTGTAGAAAGTAAATTATCATAATAAAATACGAACGTGAGACTGAATGATGTGTTCTCTTTTTTTTTTGTTTTTTCATTTTTTTTTTTTCATTTAAAATTTTTTCCTTTCTTGTTGTTTTTTTCTTTCTCTTTTTCTCTTTCCTTTTCTTTCTCTTTTTCTCTCGTTTACTCAAACACACACCCACGCACGCACTCATGCAACACGTTTGTTTTTAAACATACATACTTTTTCTATACGTATCGTAATTATTACCATCACGTTATTACTATAATTATTAGTATCATTATTACTATTATTATTATTACTATATGTTATCATTCATTATTATTATTATTATTATTATTATTATTATTATTATTAATCACGACAATAATACAATGGTCGTGACACTCCTTAAGAGAGTTGCATTTTTATAAAATATTTATTATTTTCAATCTTTCGTAATAATTAATAATTATCAAACAAATCTGTATGTGTGCATGATCGAGCAAGAAAAAATAAACAAACAAACAAACAAAAAAACAAATAAAAAAATAAACACGTTAAACTTTAAACACAAGGATTGTTGAAGATTTAACAAAAATTGTGTATCATCTTCCATTAATTTCTGGTTTTTTTTTTTTATTTTCTTTATTTTTTCTTTCTTTCTTTTCCGTTTAATTCCGCAATAGTAATTATTGTAGTTGTTAATACAAGCTAGTACCTTTATTTAATCCTTTCTTTAATGCTTCGAGCTGTACCATCAACCCCTTTACGCGGAATACCTTGACTCTCTTTCTCTCTCTCTCTCTCTCTCTCACTCTTTCTCTCTTTCTCTTTCTCTCTTTCTATCTTGAACCTGTTGCTTTAAACAAGATGTACCTTGAATAATGGATATTCCTAAGTAGTTCCAAGTCAGCTTAATCCAGCGCTCGTTTACCTCCGTTCGCGAAAGAGCTACGTTTCTGTCTGCAGTGCGCGTTCGCGGTTTAATTCCCACTCCTCGGCTAATTAACATACGCATTAATTAACTTCCACCCACCAGAACCCACCTTTCCTATACTAGACCACCTAACCTTTCGTTTAAACGGATCGAAAGGTTATTTTTATCAATTATTTGAAATAACTATCCATTCAAATTATTTCATCTTTTTAGTATCTTAAAATGTATTCGTTCAAAAAGTAATCTTCTGAAAAATAATTAAACGCGTTAAATGATATATTTTAAATAATAATTAATGAATTACTTTTTAATATATGTAATCTGTTCGTCTTCAAACCGATCATCATTACGATTAATTACAATCATTTAAATTTTATTATTACATTGTGATATTAAATATGTCATTTACATTGAAGAAAATTCGAAACAATACAAATTCTAAAAACCACGACATGACGATGTTATTCGTGATAATTCTAGACGAATTAGGGAAATGAGACTGACGGAGAAAGAAAGTAAAAAAAAAAAAAAACAAGAAAGATAGAGATGAATAGAGAAATTAATAAAAAAAATTTTTAATAAAGTAATATAAAAAGAAATGATAGAACAATATTAACAAAAATATGTTGTCGCGGGTAACTGGAAATGCTCGTTGGCATTGCTAAAAGCAGAGAATAGAATAGAAGAAAAGAGAATAGAAAAGAAGAGAAGAGAAGAGAAGAGAAGATGTAACTAAATTTTCATTTTTCCACTCGACCGAATACTCGTATTTGCGTGCCCTATACCCATGAACGCGCCCCCATCCATGCCTATATATGCCCCGTATCTGTGTCCACGTGAGGGGTGGGTTTTATATGAGTGAGTGTGCTCGCGCGCGCGCAACACGACGTGACTTTAATTACGTTCGTCGAGGAGTCACGGATAACACGTGCCGCATCCCCCTCGTGCCAAGATAAATCATTATGTAATGCACGTATTTTTCTCCTCTTTCCCTCAAGGTTATTTTTTTCCCCCTTTTTTTTCCTTTTTTCCTTTTTCCATTTTTTTTTTCTTTTTTTGGTTGTTCTTGTATTTTTTATTTTACTTCATTTTCTTCTTTTTTTTTTTATACTTTCTTTTTTTTTTTTTGCTGCTACTACTGCTGCTGCTGCTGTTGCTGTTGCCTACTACCATTGCCATTGCCGTTGCTGCCGTAGTCGCCGTTGTTGGTAGAGGTGCCGGTGGTGGCAGATTTCCTGCGTGAAAACGGGCAACCAGGACGACGGGCGTTAAATAATGCGACAAAACGTGCAACGAAAGTACCTCCAGGGACGAGTTCTATGTTCTTTCTCTGTTTCTCTCTTTCTATTTCTCTCTTTCTCTTTCTCTTTTTTCTCTCTTTCTCTGTCTATCTCTTTCTTTCTTTCTCGTATTTTCTATGTCTGTGTTTTGCGTGCTTACAAATGTATAACGAGTTTTGTTTTACACGGGTAAAGCACTCTTACGGAAACTACCCTTGAGAGCTAGTAGTAGGGAACAAAGGGGTAACGGAAGTGACACTTTTGGAACATAATCGGTAGGTGTTTTCAAATGAAAATTAATTTACCAGATGTCTAATTTTTTTAAATAACCTTGACACTTCATTTCTCTCTTTTTTTTTCTTCTTTTTGTTCTTTTTTTTTTTTTTTGTATTATTTCAGACGTTAATTCTCTGTAGTATTAAGAAATTGGAACATTTCATTTATAATTAATAAAAACACTAAGCGTTGTCTAAGTTATTTTTTTTTTGTCAAAAATAGACTCTTACACTATTTTTATAAAAAAAAAACAAAACAATAATTTATTATTGTTTTTTCAAATATTTTATTATCGATATTGAAAAGTCATCCTTTATTATTTCGATCGAAGAGGGTTAATTATTTATATTCCAATGTTAGACGTGAAGATGTATATTTTAATGAAAATAAATTCGTTCGAATAAACGAGCCATGTCGAGGAAGATAAAGAAGAAAGGAAAAAAGATAAAGGAAAAAAAAAAAGGGAAAGATGGAATCGAGTCGAATGAAAAGGAATTTCGTTCTTCGGGGGATGTAGAAGGAATGATTTGAATGGTAAGGGGTGAGAGATTTGGATAGCCTCTTTGGATAAGAGAAAAGTATGTCTGAACGTCAGCTCTTTAAAAGGGTAGCTCTTGGAGGATTGAACATTTTTACAAATAATAATATTCTGCTCTTTAATATTCATTCGCTATCATCTACATCTTCATCTTTCTCTCTCTCTCTCTCTCTCTCTCTCTCTCTTTCTTTCTTTCTCTTACACGTTATTTCTTTTATTCGTTGTATAATACTTTTTTTCTCTTTTTTTCATACTTTTCTTTTTATTCTCCTTGGAGGAACCTCTTCACGCTAGAATATCGGACACACGGAATCTGACGTTTTAATCTCAAGTATCCAGATGGGTTCCGCGATTTTGTATATAAAAAGATGACGAATATATCCAGAGAAAGAGAGTTAAAGATAAAGATAAAGATGGAGATAAGGATACAGATAAAGAGAGATAAAGATAGGTTCGTTTATGGTAGAGTAGTACCTGTTTGTAGGAAAATTTATGCTACAAGTAATTTTTATATTTTATAATAGTAGCAATAATAATAATAATAATAATATTAATAATAATAATAATATTAATAATAATAATATTAATAATAATAATATTAATAATAATATTATTAATAATAATATTATAATAATCTATCCCTTGCGGTCCTGGGGGATAAGAATAAGCCGTAGCAGTCCTTGTGCTTGTCATACAAGTCGACTAATAGGGAAAATGTCATTATAATAATTATAATAATAATATTAATAACAAAGAACGTAATTTTTAATCCTAACAATTTTACAAAATAAAATACTTTCATTAGATACATAATATTATGGATATATATATAATAATTTTTGCATGAACGGAGAAACGATAATTGTCCATAAATTTCCTATATATATATATATAATTTTAATAATAATAATAATAATAATAATAATAATAATAATAATAATAATAATAATTACATAATATTATTATAGAAATATATAAAAAAAAAAAAGAAAAAGAATCGATTCTCTCACACGTAAACAATCTTCTTCTTTTCTTCTTATTTCGCTGTGCTGATTCTGTGTTGGGGCGTGGGGGCGGGCAGGGGGATGGGGTTAGGGGTTGTGGATCTGTTGGCGCGGCATGAATATTTTATTTTATTTCTTTTTTGCTTTTTAATCATTTTTGTTTTTTTTTACTTTTTTTTTTTTATCTTTCGTTTACTGATATTACGGCGTTATACAATATTTTTTACATTGAAAGCGATAGTCGTTGCACTTTGTGATTTGCCATTGATCGTTCGTTTCATTTAATTTAGTTACACGTTTCTTCTTTTCATTTCTTCTTTCTTTCTTTTTTTTTTTTTGTTCCGTCTGTTCTTTTCTTTTTTTCTCTTTTTAATCTAATTTTTTTGTTTTTTTTTAATTAACAAATTTTTCATATCCCTCGTTTTCACACTCAACTTGGCACGCGTAAAATCAATTTTTCAATAACAAATTTCAAAACCCTTTTATTACTTCGTTTGACTCGTATTATCGTTACCAAACACATACATCTTTGTAGATTTTTCTTCTTCTTCTTCTTCTTCTTCTTCTTTCTTTAGTTTGTTTGTTGGTTTGTTTATTTTTCTTTTAATTAGGGTTTGTTTTTTATTATTTTTTTGTATTTTGTTTTTAATACGACACTAGCTACACGGTCAGTCTTTATGCCCTTTTTTTTTACTTCGTGTACGTGTTTGTATACGCTGTGTACGTGTAATAATGTGCATGTTTTTTTCGGGTTTCTAATCTCGCGCATGTACGTGGCTATGTGTTTTTCTTCTTTCTCCATGTTATTATTTAATTGTTTGTTTGTTTGTTTTTTTTTTTTTTTATTATTAACGTAGTCCATAATTACATAATAAGCGGACGACGATGGTCCCATTCGTAGTTTTGACACTTATCGAATGATCGTCGTCATAATTAGGCTCATTGTCAGTGCTATCGCTGCACCTGTTGTCGTAATGCAAACCGCAGCATCTGTAAAATGATCAAAATTATTATTTTAATTATAATATTATTAAATTATTTTATCAATATTATTATTAATTAAATTAAGAAATATTTCTTAGTCGTTACAAAAATTCATTCCTTTTTTTCTATTACTTGCAATGAAAAATATTTGAAAAAAGAAAAGGTGCATTTGCGTGTAATTAAAGAATTATACTCGTTGCTACTTAAAAAATTTAATATAATTAAATAAATGTTTTAAATAAAATTTTATTATACATATATCATTAATTGTTGTTATTACATTTTATTTAATTATTGAATAGAAATGTTTCAAATGTTTAAGTAAAAATAATTACAAAATAAAAACATAAATATTATTCATTACAGAATAACTGTGTAACTGACTGGTGGTGGTGGTGGTGGTGTATTTTCAAAATAACATAAATTTACTTTCACGATTAAAAAAAAAAAAAAAATGAAAAAAAGAAAAGGATAAAGATGAAATGAAAGAAAGAAAGAAAGACAGAAAGAAAGAAATCTTATCGTTGAAGGAAACGTCGAAGTCAATTGAAAAGACTCGAGAGTCGT
Source organism: Polistes dominula (assembly GCF_001465965.1). The sequence continues at coordinate 2,548,526 of NW_015148970.1, forward strand.
GTCTTTGCACGACTCACTTTTTTCTTTTTATTTTGATGCAACCACTCCAGTATCAACCCCTCTTTCCCATCCCACCTTGTACAGAGTCACCCTTAAACCAACGTCATACTCTGATTTTTTCTAAGGAGAGTCAGAAGGTAAAAAGGGAAAGGTTAAAATAAGAAGAATAAGAAAAAGAAAAAAGAAAATAAGAAAGCAGAAGAAGAAGAAGAAGGATAGAAAAGCTACGAAAGTCGAGCCGGAAGTCAGTTATTTTTCCGCTTCGTTCAAACCCTTCTTCTTTCTTTATCTTTCTCTCTCTCTCTCTCTCTCTTTCTCTTTCTTTCCTTCCTCTTTTTTTCTATCTCTGTTGTACCTTCAGCTATTACTCGGTTCGAGAAAAAAAAGCGTATTTCCAGGGAGGTTATTTCTTGCTTTCGCTCATCTTTTCACTCATCTCTAATTAGCAATGAGAAACAAGGCAGTCGGCGCGAAAGTTTTCCGTCTCAGCCGAATTAATCCTTTCTTTCAATATTTTTTTCCCCTTTTTTCTCAACTAAAGGAGAAACAGAGAGAGAGAGAGAGAGAGAGAGAGGGAGAGAGAGAGAGAGGAAGAGAGTAAGAGAGAAAGAAGATTACTCCCTTTCGCTATTTCCGTCTCATCATCTTCTTCTTGTTCCTTTTTTTTTTTTTTATTATTATTTTTCTTTTTCATTCTTTCATCGTATTTTCCACTTAAGGTACTCGTCGTTTCTCCTTACGTTTCATTTTTTTACTCTGTATATAAGACACATTTTTTTTCTCTTTACGGCTCTGTAATTGATCATTCAATTTTAAAAAAAAGTTTTGCATAATGGAATATTTTTGATTATTTTTCAAATTTTTCTATGCTTGTGCGCGTAATTGAGATTAGAAATCTTTTTAATCGAACGAACGTTGATAGTCGAATTTATTTGTTTTTATAGATACAAAAATAAATTATGGCAAAATTGTGTGTCTTGTGTTGTGTGTGTGCGTGCTTGCGCTTTTATTTATTATCCTTTTAATTTATTTATTTATTTGTACGTACGATGTAATATAAAAAAAAAAAAACATTGTTACATTCGTTAAAAAAGCCCCCCCCTCCCCCAAAAAAAAAGTCAAAAGAACGATCCTATAACTCTTATTTAAAGCTTTGCACTTCGACATAGGGCAACTCATAAAACAAGAGAGAAAGACTATATCGAAAAGCGATATTTTTCGAAAGTTATTCAATGTTTCTACATTCGAGGAGGTGGTGGAAGAGGAGGAGGAGGAAAGAGGGGAGGAATAACTACATAGTTCTACGGTGTTCCATAGTGCGAGAGAATCAGAGAGAAGCATTTTAATGAGATTCGTCGTTCGAATCTAGCGCGTGTCAGGACAACTACGAACTAACGGAATTTATACAGAGGTATTTTTAGGCGTAAAAACATAAATCCCCAGCTTGTTAATGAAAAATTTCCGGGAAAATATGACATATACCCCTCCCTCTCCTCTTTCCCGATTAGTTTTTCTACTCTTCGTAGGAAAAAAAAACGCGATGCGATGGATGGATGGATGGATGGATGGATGGATGGGAGGATTGAAAAATTAAACGTCACTCTTCTTACATCAAGTTAACATCGAATTAAATGTATTTCTATCAACAAATTTTAATCAATAATCAAATTTTCTCTCGTAGAAATGGGATTAATGTGTGAATACAAAAAAGAAAATTCTTGTCTCTCTTCCCTCGCCCTCCCCCCAAGAAAAAGAAAGAAAAAGAAAGAAAAAAAAGGTCGATGGTGTTTCTCTCTCTCTCTCTCTCTCTCTCTCTACGATGAACAATATTAATTAATAAAAAAGAAAAAAAAGTTAAAAAAAAAAGAAAAGAGAAAGATACTACCACGAGATCACGAATTCAAGCGTTAAGTAGTAAAAGCTTGCAAGGAAAGTTTCAACGTCAAGCTTGTACACTTTTACCCTCTTCATTTTTGATTCTTTCTTTTTCTACACGAAATTACCTACTCTCCAAGGGCCATCGTGATCATACCCCCATAGTAATATAAAAAAGTATGTGTATATGTATATGTATGAGAGAGAAAAAGATCACTATCTCTCTCTTTCTCTCTATTTCTCTCTATTTCTCTCTCTTTCTGGTTCACACAGAGGACGGATTTTCACACTTTGCCATTATGCAAATTCCTTTTAAAAGAAACCACGGGAGTGCGACGATATCGATGCCGAGCTCTTTCCGAGGTTGAAGTTGGGTGTTGAGGGGATTTCAGGGGGGGGATTGAAGGAAAGAAGAGAGAGAAAAAGGGAGAGAGAGGAAGAGAGAGAGGGCTGACTGATGAAAAAAAAAGTAGGGTGAAAAAAATGTAAGCGAGGAACGAAATATCCGATAATGCCCCGAAGCCCTTGCGAAGGAATTTCTGAAGGACCACCGGCCGAGTCAGACGTAGAATTCACTACTCTATGTGTGTGTGTGTGTGTATGTGCGAATACCGAGATAGATTGTAATGGCGATGATGGTGGTGGTGATGGCGGTGGGATTCCCTGTCGTTTAAATGCCACTCGAGAATGATCGGATAAAACCGCGAGTTCGCCTTGCCAAACCAACGGCATTTGTTTCCTTTCCCTTCGGCTAATATTCTTTCTCTTTCTTATCTGTTTTCTCCTTTTTTTTTATTAATTTTTTTTTATTTATTTACTTCTTCCATTTTATTCATTGAATTTTATTATTTTCTTGATTATTTCTTTTCCATTCTTTTTTTATCCCTTTTTCACTCGTTGCTTTCATTTTATGTTGGATTTCTATTGAACGTCGTCTACGAGTAAGGATTGGTAAATTGGAGTGAGTGAGTTAGTTAGGGGAGGTTGGAAGGTGGAAATAGTGGTAGCTAAGAGTTAGGGGATGCCAATCATCGAACTTTACACCCTCTAACGATCCTTACTAGCTCGTTACTTTGTCCCGATATCCGTTACATTCTGTTCAGGCTACTTTTAATTGGCCGAATAAGATGCAACTGTGACTAGAATTGTGTCATAAAATCAATCGATTTTATTTGAGCTTTCCACATTGTTTGATTTATTTTCTTCTTTTTTTTCTTTTTTTTTTTTTCTTTCTTTTTCTCCAATGTTATAGGACTTGGAAAAGAATGAATTCAAAAATGGGTGATTATAGTTTAAAAGGCCTAATTTTTTGAAGTTTCCTTTCTATTCGTCTATGGTTATGTGTGTGTGGTGTGTATGCATGCGCGTTTATTTGTAGTTTCGTTTCAGAGGATTTTATTAAGAATAAAAATTATAAAAAGTTAATCGAATTATTTTTCATATTATTCATTATTTTCTTACTTTTTTTTTCTTTTCTTTGATTTTCTTTTCAGATAATTATCAGACTTACCGTTGTTGTCGGTGGGCCAATCGTAATTCCTTTTCCTGTCCAGGTCGTTCGACTTTTGTTCCGACTTTCCGATCTCGTTTAAGTTCGACTGAAACTTATTTTCTGTGAAGGTAGAAAAGAAAAATTATTAATAAGGAATCAGATATAATAATAATAATAATAATAATAATATGTATCGAAAACTATTGTCAATAAAATCAATTATTATTTTAATTTCATTGACAAATCATTTCGTATGAATTTGGTTATAAATATCATTGCTTTTTGTTTTCCTTTTTTTAAGCAAAAAAAGGAAAAAGAATAATTATTTGTACTTTTATTTATTTATTTTTTTTTAGAAAAAGTTAAAAAAAATATATATTCTCTTACGATCGTTAAGATGTCCAAGACCTTGAATGAAAATGATTTGCTTGCGTGGGATGAGGGGGATACATTTTATCGCGGTATGTCTGGCAAACGCGATAACTAGTATGCTAACTAAAGGTAAACACAATACAGGTGAGCGTACACGATGTACCTTGTTGTCCTATCAGCTACCTGTATGTAGATGCTGGACCTTGCAGTTATCATATTGCACAATAATGAGATCCCTGCGTGTATATGTCATGTGTATACGAGCAAACAATGCGTTTAACTATACCACATACATACATGCGTATACACATATACATATTTAAGCTTACATGCGAGTACATATGTCAATATAGGATATTAGAAATTTTTGGAATGTTTCTCGATGATATTCATAATCGAGAATGAAATTTTTCATTCGTATGATTTATATTTTTATTTATTTTCGACGATAAGAGGGAAAAACGAAATAAATTTTATCACCATGGTTTTTGTTTACGCGTCATTATTTACGTTTGTTGCTTTTTGTAATTTATTACACGAGCTTGTCGACGAATTTCGTTGTTCTTTTCATCCTGAAAATGATAATTAATGCTTTTTTTTTGTTTGTTTGTTTAAATTCGTAGATTTTCACGATAAGAGTTGAATGTTGAAGATTTTTAAATTAAATATCTCTCATTCTCTCTCATACTTGACGAGTTATTATTTTTTTCATTCTTTCTATTCATTCCAAACTTTAGGTAAATAAAATTATAGCAAGAAAAAAATTGAGTGATAAAAGCCATGAAAAAAAAAAAAAGAAAGAAACATACAAAATATATCAAATAAACGCGAACGTTTATATGAAGAGTTAAAAATGAAATAATCAAATGATAATGGAAAATGTTTAAATATATTTTTATTTATTTTACGTTCGCGATTATTAAAGATAGAACGAACGTAGATCAATTTTGGAAAATTAGAAAGAGGGATAGGTAAAAAGATAGATATGGATAATGAGAAAAGTAAAAAGTAAAGCTCTTTGCTTAGAGAACAAAGGGTACATCGAGTGAAGATGCTTGGAGCGATGTTACGCCTAAAGTGGGCGGTAAACGTGTCAACTGGTATGCAAACGACGAGTAAACACAATTCCCTTATCCTCGGGCACTACCAAGTCGTTATTTTCGCGTTGCTCTTGCCTTGCGTTAGTCGTGTGACATGTTTGTCACACTAAAGTGAGAGAGATAGTATATGCGTGTGTGCATGTTTGTGTGTGTGTGTGTGTGTGTATGTGTGAAAGAGATAGATAGAGTTCAGCCAACACGAATCGAACGAGTAACACAACTGATAACGAGCTTTATTTTAACACCTTTTCTTCATAATTCTACAATTCGTGTGCATTGGGTATTATTATATTAATAAATTCGTTCGATATTTTTCCCCTTTTAAAATCTTTGATATTCACTCGAATTAATTAATCAGAAAGGTTTTTAACAAATTTGGTAGACCATAGTAATCGTTATTACAAGATTTATATTCAATATTTGGAAGAAAAATATGGTAAATATTTGATGAATTATTGCATACACAATTGTTTGTTATCAAAATACTTGTTTTATTTTTTGTTTTTGAGTTCTTTCTTTCTTTCCTCGTTGTTTTTCCATTACGTTACGAGGATAAACAATAAAATATGGAATATAATAAAATACGCAAAAAGAAAATAACGAGAGAGAAAGAGAATGTTTGTTAATCTCTCAAATTTTTAACAATAATTTTATTTACGTACGACTTTTGTTTTCCTACGAATGATTGGAAATAAAAAAAAAAAAAGAAATATTCGTAAGCGTATTATATATAGTTTTATTATGTATTCTTGCTTATATACTTTTAATATTATACAAATATGTAAAATAATTAATTTGTGAAAAGTTAGGATTAAAATTAGAAAAGCAATTGTTAGAAACTGAAAAGGTAAGAATAGCCTAGGGATCCTGATGATCAGAGGTATGGAATCGGAGGGTTAAGCATCGTTGTCCTTGGAACACGATCTTAGGACAATAGCCTATTTTGGATGAGGTAATGGACGATCTCGCGTGGAGAGACTGCCACGAGCGTTATGTAACATAGTAGCTACGGTCCGATAGTAGAAGCAGTATAGGATAGGAAGGAAGGAAGGAAGGAAGGTAGGGTATCCCCCTACTTTGACAAAGGGATACACACCTAGGAACAAGGAAGCGAACGGTTAGAGAATGGTCAAACCTGACAGACATATGCAAATCTCGGCCAAACATTGGCACTTGCGATGACGATGACGACGTTCCGAACCCTTTAGAGTGATAGGTCAGCGATACAATCTCTCTGATGTTTCCTTCCTAATTTGTATGCTCATCGAATCTTCTCTATGAATCACTTTACCAACATTTGGATACAATTTTACGAATTAAGTCTGATTTAGCGTTATAATTGCAATTAATTTAAACAATAATGACGATTCAATTTAATTGTCTTTATTTTTATAAGAAAAAAAGAAGTAAATTAAAAAATAAGGAAAAAGATTATTTGAACAAAAATTCAGAGAGGAATGAGGAATAGAATAAAAGGGAAACATCGTTGGTCGATGTAGATAATTCATGGCATTCTACATGTGTAAGTATAGACGCCCATAATACTCTATGTAGCTACGCATGCATATTTATGTCTCTCTCTCTCTCTCTCTCTCTCTCTGCGTGTGTGATGTTGGCCGCGTTGTTCGCACAGCTATGCACAGCTACCTCGAGCTGCGAACGCATTCTGAAGGTGCACGTGTATACGGATCTATAATAGCCTATTGCCGTGGCTAGTTTAACCACCTTGGTGAGCTGCCGTGTTTCGCCAGTTTCTAGCCTTCAACTCATCCCCCTTCCCTTGCCAACCCCTTTTCCTCCTCTTGTCACCCCACCCTCATTCTCTACCCATCTGTAACGTATAATACAACGCAAGTAGCGGGTGGTTGGTACGCGTACACGCACAGTTTCGCGATACTAGTCGTGTTAACTATGTGCTGCTACGTTAGCTAAGCCAATTTCTCTCTCTCTCCCTCTCTCACTCTCTCTCTTATACCCATTCGGTTGGTCCTCATCCTTCTCTTCTTCCTCCTACAGGTTCGAATTGCAGGTTGCCAATAATTCACGATGCTATCCCGAAGGCGTGTTCCACACTCCCACTACCACCACCACCACCACTACCATCACAACCACTACCATTGCCATCACTAGCTGCTTACAGACCGTCGCGATACTTGATTTTATGTCCAACCGTCCGAAACCGACGATTGAGACTAATGAGCGGTGTTCTTGATATCGCAATCAACGTCCCACGGCAAATTGTACCTAGTCGATAATTGTGTAGGGTCGTGTGATTTTACGAGGATTTGTATAGAACGTTCACAATAGTTAATTGTACGATTATTCGATCGATTGTTATTAATTTAAAAATATAGTTTCACATGTACATATATATATATATCGCTCGTGAACGTGATTACAATTAAATCTTTAAAATGATGAAACGAGAAACTCATTAGATCGTTAAAATATTTATCTACGCAATGAAAAGATTGTTTTCATATAATTTATTACCTTCTATTTGCTTTTAATTTTCATTGATAGTACGTACTCTTTTAATTTGTTAAATATTTTCAAGTCCCCGTATTTATGTAACTTGGTAATACGTGCATAAGTATATAATAGGTTGCTTATCACGAGGGTGCTCGGAAAATTTCCTTTACTGAATGGTATTCACAATTATCGATAAACTACTACCAACTGTTTTGAAGTATCCATAGACGCGTAATTAATTACACAAAATATATATATATATATATATAAATATATATAAATATATACGCGCTCTTTACGTTTGACCATAAACAAATTGTTTGCCTGTTTGTTTTTGTTGATTTTATCTTTTCAAAAGCCGTGTTTTACCTTTCATTCGTTTCCGTTGGTGTTAGTCAAAGCGAATGAAACTTAAACGAATGCTATTGTAATAAGTACGGTAATAAAATTCAAAATATACGTTCATACGACAAATCGTTAAGTTTTATAAACGATCGTTTAGAATGAAACTTTCAAGGATAATTATAGGAGAGAGAGAAAAGATCTATCGATTGTTAGAATTCATCGACTATTACCGAGAGACTGTTCTTCTTCTAACTTTTCAAAAGTGCATTCGAAGTAACGCATTGCACGACGAGACTTAAATCGGCAAAAGGTAAATTACTTTAGGTAGGATAGAGAAACGTTCCTACCTATTCTAACACAGGAAATAAAATTTACGCCGTTCATGTTAATTTATTCATGGATTTGCAAGTAATATAGAGGTGGGCTGGTAGGGGATGAGGTGGTGGGTGGTAGAAAGAGTACGTCTAAGCGTTTATTAAAATCAGTATATCTCGACCGATAAGAAATGCAAAGAGTAGTGCGAGTGGGTGCTTCTTTTGGTTCAGGTACGATTACATCATAATTGCAACTACCGGTTGTATAATCGCTTTATCGCGTATAATTAATAATCCAAGAAGGCAGATGGTGTTTTAATAAACGTTAGATTGAAAAAGAAGTATTGTGTAATACATTTATATATATATATATATATAGAGAGAGAGAGAGAGAAAGAGAGACAGAGAGAGAGAGAGAGAGCTTTTATCGATATTGAGTGTATACGTAAAGGCAAGTACTTACGATGAAACTTCGTTTTCTTTGTCTCGTTTTAAGTTCTACTTTCTTTTAAAGTAGACATTATTAAAATTTTGCTTCTATCATAAAAAGACATAATTATATGTATATTTATTTATTAAACTAATATCTTATTATAGGAATAATATGAATATGTTACTTGTCTGTAACGTTGAATTATTTCATTGAATGATTCATACATTTTTGTCAGTTTTGACTGCTAATGTAAGTAAAGAAAATATAATATTTTAAATAATTTCATAACCGTTATTTTGTGATGAAGCTTCATCAGCACAAAGACAGAGGGATAAAGAAAGAGAAAGAAATAGAGAAAAAGAGAGAGAAAAAGATAGTTTACCCTTGCATGCTAGGTTATTACGAAAAGAATTCATTAAAAACATGCTAGCCTGCCATTTACGTAATTAAATTTTAATGAATCACGTGTAACAAAAGGATATAAATATATATAAATGTACGATAATGCGTATATAAGTATAATATAAATATACGTGTGTACATAAATTTGTATGATTATAAAATAATTCGAATGACGAAAAAAAAAAAGAGGAAAAAGATTTGAAATAACAAAAGAAAAGAAAAAGAACAAAATAATTTATTATTTAAACTTTTTAAAACGGGCCATTGAAATTATGTTAAATGCAATAAGTTCATTTCGAATAATCTTTGTCGAATATCCTAGATAACAGGAAGTATAACAACAATGCAACAACAACGAAGAGAGAGAAGAAGAGAAAGAGAGGGGGGGGAGGAGATAAAACCACCACATTTGTGCATGGTATAGAAATAGTTTATGCAATCTACTCGTAGCTACTCAACTTGCCATCTTATCATTTCATTAACCTCTAACCTCTTTTTGTGCATTTACCCTCCTCCTCCTCCACTTCCTCCTCGTACTCTTCTCCACTTCCTCTTCCTCGTTTCTCATATCCTCGCTCGAGCGATTCTATTGATGTGCAACATGGTACTCGCAACACGTCGAGCATTTATCTCAACCATCGTTCATAAACCAAAGTTCGATGGTAAAGCGTTTCACGATAATAATAATAATAATGATAATAATAATAATAATAATAACTACAATAATAATAATAATAATGATAACAAGAGAGACATTCGATCGATTGTACCGCGAATTTAATTTTCGATGATAGAAAGTAAAATGGACGTCACTTTAGTACAACCATTGGGCAGTTTGAATAAACGTTTTTCTATACGTTATTTCAACTATAATACGTATTATATAAAAATTCGTTTTTTTTTTTTTTTTTTTTTAAATCTGTATTATTTAGGCTAAAAGAAAATGTTGATAGATAAAGAAAGAAAAAACAAACAAGCTGTTGAATTTGTACAAAGAAGTATTATTATATGTGCAATAAGGTATTTGAAGTATTTTTTTAGCTTAACGTTCAACATTTCTTTTGTTTTTTATTTATTTTTATTTTTTTTGCAGCAGCAGCATAGAATACGCTGATACCATATAGTTGGAAATATTTTCGACACTCTATATATATATATATATATTTCGTTGTTGATGTTGTATAACTTTGTTCGTTTATACAAATATGTATAAAATTTCAGTAATATATAAATATTAATGAAATAATTCATATAGCGTGAGAAAGTGAACAACTGACGGTTAAAGAATGCAAATTGAAAGAAATGAGAGATTTATGTGGAAAAATAGTAAAGAAAGAAAGGAAAGGAAAACGAGATAGGGAAAAGATGTTAGATAAGTTGAGATAGAAAACAAGAAGAAAGCAAGAATAAAGAAAGAAAGAAAGAAAGAAAGAAAGAAAGAAAGAAAGAAAGAAAGATAAAGATAACTATAGAGGGAGGAGTAGGATGCTTATTCCTTACCCCTTAGGTTCTTCCCGCAATAGGAGAATTGTGGTAGGGGGAACATGAAGGGAGCAAACATTAATGCCATCCCGCAGACCGCAGATGTTGCGCCAATTACAAACCTCACCCTCGTCCTTTCTCTCTCTTTCTCTCTCCCTCTCTCTCACTCTTTCATTTTAGAAAGGAAAGGGGGAAAACAGACGATATTCCGACTTACGAGCTTTCCCCTTTCCTCTCTCCATTCTCAACCACCCTCTTCTACACTCTCCTCTCTCTCTCTCTCTTTCTCTCTCTCTTCGTCTCAGGAATATCCAGCTTTTACACGAACAAGGATAGAAACAGAGAAAGGATAGATAGAGAGATAGATAAAGATATATATATATAGGTAGAATAAGATAGAAAAAGATAAGAGAAAGGAAACACGGCTTTCGAAAAGGCTCTCGCACTTTGTTAGATTAAATATAACATAAGACTGGAAAAGGATAGCTGCTGCTGTTACTACTACTATTGTACTATTACTTCTACTACTACTACCACTACTACTACTACTACTACTACTACTACTACTACTACTACTACTACTACTACTACTACTACTACTACTACTAGCTAGCTGTTNACTACTACTACTACTACTACTACTACTACTACTACTACTACTACTACTACTACTACTACTACTACTACTACTAGCTAGCTGTTGCAAGAATGAAAGAAAGAGAAAGAAAGAGATAGTTTGTAGGAAGGGATGAAAGTGCAAGAAGGAATTGAAAATGGGGGATGAGTAGCAACAGCAGTACCACCACAATCACCACTACTACTACTACTACTGCTACTACTACTACTACTACTACTACTACTACTACTACTACTACAACTACAACTACCACCATCACTACTACCATGCCACGGTGGCTGATATTATTCTTGGGTCTTCCTCGCCGGAGCATTATTAGTTCTAGCGTGTTAGCATACATGAAATATTGATGTTACAGGGGTGCCCAACCTATCCAACACCCCTATACACCCCTTCTGATTCTCTCTTTCTCTCTCTCTCTCTCTCTCTTTATCTCTCTCTTTCTTTTTTTTTCTTTCTTTCTTTCTTTCTTTCTTTCTCTCATCTCCCATTTCTGTCTTCTTACATAGTCACTTGCGGTGTTCTACCGTTACGAGCTTTCATCCTTTCTAACCCCTCACCCCTTTTTCTTTTCTTCGAGGCATTACGTCTCTCGATGCCTTCATCCGACGATGGAGATTTTTCGATCATCCGAAAAGACGTACGAGGGATGAAAAAAATGAGATTGAACTGTTCGAAAAATTTTAAATTTAACAAGCCTATACATTGGTGTGCTTTTGTATGCGAGTGTAGTACGCATATATCGTAGGCAAGATGTTCTCCCTGATTTTGAATAAATCAAATCGCATGTATCAATCGTCTTATAAAGAATTTACATTTCTCTCCTTTTTCTTTCTTTTTTTTTTTTTTCTTCTCATCGTTAGAGTTATAGGATTTTTGATTACAGGTTTACGTTAAATTAAAGATCACGAAGAAGAAGAAGAAGAAGAAGAAAAGAAAAATAATATAAATATTTACTTCTTCGTAAGTTCTTCTCGGTGGTGTCTCCATTCCGGTTTATTCTTAAGAATTCTTCAACTCTCGTGTCGGCTTTTCCTACGGCCGCCTTTTCTTTTCTCGAATTTCCCACGAGAAACGTCCGAGTGATCGATGCATTCGTTCGAAAAAAGATCAAGATTGAAGAGAATGCGTTTCGCGAGTAAACTCGAGTCGGGTAGGTAAAGGGAAAAACGTAAAAAGAAAACGTCATACCTTTCTGCTTATGTACATGCATGCATATATACGTATACGTATGCATATGCATATGCGCATGCATATGTAGATAGAAGGAGAAACAGAGAGATAAAACTTTTCTCACCTTTCACCATCTTTCTTTTATCTTATCTTATCTACTTTCTTATTTTTTGGTTTCCCGATGATACTTCTCGATAAAATGATCTAACGTTGGTGTTCGTATCGAATAGCAAGGATATTTTCTTTTCGTGTATTTGAAAAAAAGAAAAAAAAATATATATGTGTTTTATAAAGAAATATAAATATACATGTTTACTCACTCGATTTCATACTCTTGTCGTTGTGAGTCATCAACAAGTTTGGATTAGCATAAATGGAATTGTTCAGCTCAGCTATCGGCTCCCAATCTAAAATGAGAAAAAGAAGAAAGAAAAAGATACCCACGAATATACAGGTAACCCTCCCATAACACGGTAGATAGGTTCCTAGAAAATGCCGTGTTGTGTGAAACCGTGTTGTATGAGACCCAGAGCCAGTACAAAAAGGGGGGTTACGATCCGAAAACTTATTAAAAATAAATATTTTTTTCTAGTTCTACATAAACAATTTAATTTTTATTAAAAATATAATAGTATGTTTCAATAAAAAATAAAAAATATTATTTTAATTTATAACGTAACTTTAATTTAATAAATTTCTTCGTCGTCACTGCTCAGTATAATCAACCGAGAACGTTTTTTCGGTGGAATGATATCACCTTCACTTTGAGAACTTTTTTCTTCATTTAAAGTTCTTGCATCTTCTTCCCTCTTTAAAAAGTCTGTAATTTTACTTTGCTTGCTGGTTCTTACCAGGTCATTGTAAATTTCTCGATATGGAGCTAGACAGTTTTGCAGCTCCCTTTTGAATTTTCGGCTTCTTTCTGCGGAAGGGTCTGCATTCAAGAAAAATGACTGGAGATTTTCAGCTAAGCTTAAAGCTTAAGCCTTCTTGTAATTTTTTTAATGTTAAATTATTAAGTGCACAATCTTCATCAGTGCTAGTGTCCTCAGGATCGATTTGATTTACAGCTTCGGATGCCATTTCTGTCAAATCCGCTTCGTCAACTTCTTCTTCCACTAATAAACCTTGAACGTCCTCAATAGCCATATCCATAAAAACTTCGCCTCCGATTGATTTAGCAAGTTCTAATATGCCACTAATTTCATTTTGTGACGATTCATGCACGTTTTCTATTTCAACAGAAGAGGGCCATATCTTCTTCCAACACGTATTTAACGTTGATGTTTTCAGTTCACAGCAGCGTGAGACACTTTTGTTTTCAGGCCATAGAGATGAAAAGAAATACTTTCCGCAACACTGTATCTTTAAGATAACAAGCTTCGCTGCGGCTGTAAAAGTACAGTGTTGTACAAAGGTTTTTTTAAAGGGAACTGTGTTATAAGATGCCAGGTTGTAGGAGGGTTCCCGCAATTTATGAATCGTGTTATAGCGAAACTGTATTATAAGATACCGGGTTGTAAGAGGGCTACCTGTACATATATTTAATCAATTAGATTGTTATAAGAAATAAATTCTGTTATTTTGTCTTCTCGTTAATAAAATTACCGACTGCGTTAATTGAATAATTATTTCGATAATAATTAATTTAAGAAAAAATAATATTACAATAGGTAAAGTATAGTAAAAATAAAATTATTAAATATAATTTTGTAATCATAATGATTGAAATTAAAATTGTATTTTGAAGATTGAAATATCCCAAATAGGAATCGGGCTGAACAAATGTTAGAGGAATTATACTTACGAAAAAAATAAAGGCAATCAAAGATATTTAGATGAATAGACAGAAAGAGAAAAGAAAAATGTTAAAGAAAAAAAAAAGAAAAGAAAACAATTTAGTATTCGTGGAAAGATCTACTTCGTTAGCGTTGTTGGTAATGTATTAACGAGCGTATCTAACAGAGGGTTGTAGATCGTCTAAGGAATTTCAAAAGTAGAGACGCGCAAAATCAACGCCACGCGATGTGTCACGTAACGTTGTTAACGCGAAAGGAGATGATTGCATCCCGCATAATGAAGAAGCACCGAGTTTGTCCGTCTCTAATGAAATCGCATAAAGCGGAACGTGCCGATGTACTTAACAACCGGAAACACCGTTGTTCCCACTATTCAAATTGGATAATACAATTGACGTTAATTGTGACTTCAAATAGTACCAGTGAGATGTGAAAGAAAGAGAGAAAGATAGATACAAGAAAACACACGTAAAGAAGATATATATAGATATAACATATATCTTTCTCCCTTTTTAGAGAAAATTTGTTCATTCGTTAAGCTCCACGTATGATTGTTGTACGTCGTTAGTATGTGTTGGTTATATTAATTAATCAAAGGAATATTTTTTTTTCAAAGTATTATAAATTTTTGCCGATTCAATTACAATGGATTTATTTATAATGTTTTTTATTTCTTTTTTTATTATTATTATTATTCAACCATGGTAATGGTTAGTAACATGAGATTCGAGGAAATAAAAGACAAAAATCCTTGTGCTGTTGATGTCAGAAAAGTAGTATAATAACGCAATTTTTTTGGTAGTATATTTTAGAATAATTAAGAAGGTGTTAGTGTATAGAAGTGACTCATATCTCTAAAAGAGAGAGAATAAAAAGACAAGAAAGAAAAGAAATATATATAAAGGCAATTTGTCTTTAAGGATAATTGGACCATTTGAAATAACCGACAAAATTTCAAATTCAATTTACAAACTATAAACTGGGGGGGGGGGAAGAAAAGAACAAATACAGATATATTTCATGTAACTAAACTAATACGAATCACAAGGGATACATATGAAACATTTATTTTAATTTGTCCGTCCCTCGTATCTTAACTTCTTGATTTTCCTTATTATCTCTTCTTTTCCGTCCTTTTGCTTCAAATTCTTGACATATGACAGTTTTTCTTTTTAATGTCGCTACAATTTTCTTCATTTTTTCTAATTGTGTTTGTTTTTTATTTTCAGAATCAACTAGTTTCTGTTCTAGATTAGAAACTTTAGTTTCTAAAGTAATTTTTTAGTTTCTTCTAAAAGATTTTGACTAATTAACTACTCTTTCCCTAACATCTCAGTTTTCAAACTTTTGCATTCTTGAATTTTGGTATTTAATTCTTCTATGGTATCTTTGAATCTTCGATTATGCATTTTTATAACCTCTAATAATTCGTTATATTCTGTACGAAATACCGATTCGCTTAATTTTTCTTGTAATTCTGAATGTTTGTTTTCTAAAAAATGGGCTTTATCTTCCGTCAATCTCAAAACATTGTTAACTTTTTCTAATTCCTGCGATATTAAAGCAATTTGAAGATCTTTTTGTTGTGTGAATATCCCTTTCATAATTATTAAGTTCATCTTGCAAATTATCTATGGTAATCATCTCATCTTGTACTTGTAAATATTTATTATGAAAATCTTGATTTTTACTTTCTTTAAAATTACTTATTTCATTCTCTTTCTTACAGATAATTGTTCTTTCCTTTTCTAAATTTGATTCAAGCGTTGCTATTCTATTTTCTAATTCTTCTATCAATATATTTTTTGCTATTTCTTTTTGTTCCATTTCTTCAATCAACCATTTATTTTCATCTTGTAACATACTAAAGCCGTTCTGAATAGATACCATACTTACTTCCAATGAAATCATTTTCTCTTCCAAATTTTCATATTTGAATTTCCATTCTTCTATTGCTTCTAACGTTTCCTTTAATTTGTTTTTTGACCCTGCATTTAATTCTACTTCTATTTCCGAATTTTGTCCTATTAATTTCGGTTTATTTTTGTCTTTATTATCTTCTCGTGTTTTAAACCAACGTACTTCTTCTTCATATTTTCGAACTTCCTTAAGTAATGTTGTTGATGTTGTGCATGATTCTCTATCTATTTTGTTCGTTATGAATTCCGGCAGCCCTGCTGCTATTAAAGTTGTTAACGTTGTTGAATCCATTTCCTTGATCATGTCCAACAATAGTTTTTCCTTTCCTATTACACAATCTATAAGTGATCCCTCTTCATATTTGAATGTTAAGGCATACATTGCTAAGCTCCATCCTTTGTCTGCAAACGTTCCTAGGAATCTATCTCTCCATTCACTCCATTCGGCTTCAGCTGATATACTTTTTAGTATTGCAGAGTATCAGTCTGAACAAGATTCATCTAAAAACAATCTCAATATTTCTATTTTGGATTCATCTTCTGTAATACCGAATTTTGTACACTCTTTCTCGAATGTCTCTATCCATTGTTTAGCATTTATTACATTATGTATTACACATATTTGAACAACTTACCTTTTCTAGAAATCTCCGTAGTTGACGGACTTGGACTGGTGCTCGGTGGGGGTGATTCTACGAACACAAAAAATTTCACACAAAATTAACCCTCTAGTAAAATATACAAAAAATAGAAATATTTTGAAAAAAAAATATATATATATTTTTTTTTATTAAAACCCGATATATGAAAATTTATCCTACAACGAGAAATGATTTTTTGGATTATCATTGAACGATATAGGCAGATAATTTCTTTCTATATTTTTCTCTATCTTTTCTTTTCTTATTTAGAGTAGAAAGGAAGAGGTAAAAGGGGTGGTTGGTTAAAGGTTGGGATACAGTGAAAGCTGCAAGAACCGTTATGGATCGCGCCACCTGTTACTAACTTCACCCTGAAACGTATTAGCCACCACCGTGGGTGGCGTAGACCAGGCCGGCCAAACTCGAGATCATATTTTACCTCCGTAGTATTCTCCTCCCACTTTTCCAACCCCTCTTCTGCAACCCTCTACCCTTGCCTATCCCTCTTTTTTTCTCTTTCTCCTAGGTATCTCTTATAATCTCTCTAGTAGCGTCCCTTACTTCGTAGTCTCAGTGAATATACTTGAATAATTATTCCTAATTTCGTCATTCGTCCTGCACGTGTCGTGTTCTCTCATCTCCGAAATTTACTACTGTTTGTTGGTGTTACTACTGTCGCGTTGATGTTAGTAGTAGTAATAACCGGAATATAGTCAGACATCGGTCAAACGTGTACCACTGGTATTCGTGTATCAGTAATTTTAAACGAATAATTTAAGATTTGATATTTTAATAAATCAAATATGATATATGTAAATAATTAATTTTTATTTATATGCCATTTATTTATAATATACTATATAATTGTCTGAGAGAGATTATACTATTTGCCAGACGGTGTTTGGTGTAAAAATGGAAAAATGTAATCAGTCACGTATCATATATATTGTAGAATTGTTTATTATATATGTTATTATATTGCATTCAAATTAAAATAAATTTCTAATATTTTTTATAATTATATATATTCTTAGAATTTTAATATTTTTCTTTATGTAAAATTATTTTAAAATTAAACTTGTTCACAGATATATACTTATTTATTTTTTTTTTTTTTTTAATTAAATCGTTATACAATATAATATATAATATAGTATTTCTATTGCAAATAATTATTTAAAGTATTAAAATTGGAATAAAATTTATTTCCTATAATTTATCAATGTAAGAAAATAGTGTAGGCATATTTAAAAATATATCTAAATATTTATATATTATCGAATTTTTATATACATATTTTATATATATACATATATTATAATCGTATAATTATCGAACAAAATTAAATGGATATATTTGTATAAAGTATGCATAAAGAAAGAAAGACAGAGTATGAGAGAGAGAGAGAGAGAGAGAGAGACAGCGAGTTAGAAAAAGGAGTGTAAAAATAGTAGTAAAATCAGCGACTCGGTGGTGCGACGTAGTCGATGGTAATCTTTAAGTTCGCGTTTTAAGAGTGCCTCAAGTACAAGATAGTTAATTAGAAGTAGCTCGTTATAAGTACTTCCCATCTTATCTTCTCTCGGACTTTTTGCTTCGTTATGCTTCTTCGCAGGAGCATTATAGTAACGTTTTATTAGCCGATGTAACACTGTCAGAAGAGAACTTTCTCTTTCTTCTTCTTATTCTTCCTTTCTTATTCTTCCTTTCTTCTTTTCCTTTCCTACCTATCTTATTTTCTCTCTCTCTCTCTCTCTCTCTCTCTCTCTCTTTTTCTCCTTCGGTCGTTAAAAAACATTTTCTTTTTTTTCTTCCTTTTTTTTTTTTATATTTCTTTCTTCCTCTCTTCCACCCACCCCTCCCACCTTACTTCCATTCTTTAGAAAGGTTTTTATTTATTTATATTTTCTTGTTAATCGCATCCAAGCTCGTAGTAATTATTAAATAAAACGTGACAGGAATATTAAATGACGTAACGAGTTGGATAAGGTTTCTAATGAATAGTCTTGAAGAGTATTAAAAAAAAAAAAAATCTATACATTAAAGGGACATCCTATCGATGTATTTTTCTTCTTTATCTTCCTCGAAAAGAAATAAAAATAAAAAAGAAAAGAAAGAGAGAGAGAGAGAGAGAGAGAGAGGAAAAGAGAGTGCGAGTAAGTAGGGGCAGGGTGAATATATCTTGAATGGAAAAATTTTCAAAACACTCTTTCTTATTATCTAAAGTTTACTCCCCGTAGGATATAATCTCGACAAACTTAGTAAGGAATTTGGTGACTTTCACAGGTTAGATAAGGCATACGTAATAGGGGTAGAAGGTTGAGAGAGAGAGAGAGAGAGAGAGAGAGAGAGAGAAAGAGAGAGTGCAGAGAGTGCAGAGGTTTTGTCGGATCTTATATGATAAGTCCGTAAAAAGTTCTCGTGGAAAAATTTTCGCTCGAGGCACGTGACGGAAAAACCGTACGAATTTAGAAATAATTTTGTACTGTCTGTGACCATTTTAAAAATAAACGATCATACATTTTTTATATCTCAAATATATAGATATATCTATATGAACATGTGCAAATAATCAAAAATAAATCCCCGATCAATTTCACTTTGTCAAGGTTCACTTTTTATTCATCTCGAATTATTATGATCCTGTACAATCGTGTGTTGAACATTTTTAGTTTTTATAATTTTTTGAATTTTGAAATAAATTTTGAATCATAGATACACACACGTTTGCACACATATTTCAATTTCTAAATTTAATACTACATGATTTTATTTTATGACTCAAGAGGTTTTGTCGTATTAAAAATTAAAAAAAATATATAATAGAAATAAAAAAGAAAGGAAGAAAAGGGGGACAATATTATCCACAAATAATCTCGATGTGGGGTGGATAGCTGATTGGTGTCGCCTTGGTGTCGTCTTAGTGTCGTTGAGCGATCGTTGGAAAGAAATTAACCGATTTCTCAAGCAGTGAGGCCATTTCGGGTCATAGATATAAATAGGGAAGTCGAGGAATTCATTTATCATCTCTTCGAGTATTCCGGGTGATAAGCATGAAGAAAGAAAGAGATAGAGATATCCATATATCTTTATATATAAATGTGTATATGTGTATATCTTAAAATATATAATATATAAACGAAAGAAGATTCACATAAATTCTAATACTTAAACGTATTATAT
>NW_015148970.1:2574395-2606173 GCF_001465965.1 Polistes dominula
TATATATATATATATATATATATATATATATATATATATATATATATATATATATATATACTTATATATATATATATATATAAAGAAAACAAAAAAAAGAGAGAGACAATGGAACAAATTTGCATGTTTTTTGTACGTTAATAATAAGCTCAAGGTAAACAGAACGCGATAAGGAAAAATGCTGAGAAGGAAGAAAGAAAACATGGTGCAATTTTCAGTGATCTAAATTTAACGAGAAAGAATTTTATGCTGTCTGATCTACGTCCAGAGTTTGCTTGCACTACTAATTATATGCGGTTTGCAATCTACTATTTTACTTTTGCTTTGCCTTTTCTTTGATCCTCCTCATTAGTATTCGTATATGTTTAACGATGAACAAAAGGATCAAAGATCATTGTTATGTTAAAAAAAAATAAAATATATATATGTATATATACATACATCATATATGTATATCTATGCATACGTATGCATGGAATGTAAACATTGAAACAAAATTATTATTACGAGTTGTACATTACTTTTGATTTACGTGAATGTACTTTTATTTAATTTACGTGTTTGTGTTTTCCAGCATTTGTTTAAATATCCCAATTATTTGTTTTAATGTATAAAACTAATTAAAATCGATCGTAGAAAAAAGAATGGTTATAATTAGAAAAAGCCAGAAAGATATTCGCGATGACTATCACTATCATATTATACATTGATAGTATAGTATAGATCGAAGCAACAGGTACTATCACAATTACAGTATTGCGTATTTCAAATAATTATCTAATTTACGAAATAACGTACTATGTAGATTAAAATAGTTAATTAACGACACAACATATATATATATATATATATACACATACACAAACGCGTGTACGAGTGCGAATAAGCTAAACATAAACAAAACCATTGATGGCAATATTTTTCAAATAATTTTCAATTGGATCATTAAACGTTCACTTGAAATTTCTTTATTTAATAATAATTATTAAAATGAAAATAAATAAACGTTTATTTGTATATTTACGTACTTCGAATAATTTCTAGTCTTCGGAATTTAACATTGGTTACTCGTTCGCAGACAATGAACGATTGAACGTGATATGTTTAATGCGCATGCTCTATGATAGGAACGGAGGGTGAATATAATAGTCGTGACAATTTTACGAAGTCGCTTAGGTATGACGGAGAGAGATATCCTTCAAGAACAATAATTACGAGTAACACCTGCTGATATTCCCAATCGATAGAAAGTTGTTGTTATGCAACGTTGTTATTGTCCTATAGAGAACCCTAAGCGTTCTTAAGGTAGAATAATTCTATAATTACATTCTAGGGAAACCCTATTATAATACTACTACTTATTATTTTGAATTTCTTATGATTTTTTTACGCGAATATAAATGAAGCGAAGTAAAAGTAGTGGAAAATAATAAATCACGAAGTTAAATCTACGAGGTAGAATTTTATGATGGAAAAGAAAAACAATTAGAAGCGTTTAGGTCGTCTTACCAAGATGGACATTTTCGAGGATAGTTATTACAAATTCAATCGATTCTTTTTATCGATCGTTGGAGTGTGGCCTTTTTTAGATAAAAAAAGGAAATTTGTTTTAAATGTAATCGCTAAGACGTGTCTCGCTTGTCTTTTGATTCCCCAAGTGCGTGTTTAAATATTTTGACACTTTTTTTCTTTCTTTTTTAAGATATTAATTTTCATTTTTTAAGTGTAAATAGGTTTACATGATCTTTTTCTTTATTTAATAATTGAACAATCAATTTGTTTTATTTTTTCAGTTATTTAAGATTGCATCGAGTATCGATTTTGAAACGGTCACGAACGTGAGCATGTTTCTTTTACCGAGTTTTGCTATAACAGAGGGCTATTATTCCATGTATGCGAACGATGTTAAAGTAAGGATGTAAAAAAAAAATCAATTAAAATGTGATTAAAAGATATTTTATTAAATAATACATGGATAATAATATAGTTTTTTTTTTTTTAATTTAAAAGGGGAGAAAAAAATAAATAAAAATACACGTGTCAATTATTGTAGGTAAAAATGATTTTGGAACATATCAGGTATGACTGGAGTACATTGGCTGCTGGAAGAGAAAGAGGAATTATGCAGGAGCACGCAGAGGAAGGCAGAATGTTCACTGTAATTTTAGCCGGTGGGGATCAAACACTTTTGTTCATTCAAAGCTTTAAACTTTTATTTTCCGACAAGAGATGGAAAATTGCACGGCATGTACTACCTCTAACCCGTCTTTGTTGAGTTTCAAATCTTTTTGTTACAAACTATTATTTTCTGCTACGACCTTTTGCGATCAAATATTGTTTTTTTTTTTTTTTTAACCGTTTAACAAAATTGACTTGAAAATATATTGTATAAATAAAAAAAGAAAAATATTTACTTTCGCTGTACTATTAAAAAAAAGTATGTAAATTAAATAATAATGTTTTTTCGAACGTATAAATTGTTATGCAATTCCAAAAGCAAAATTTTTAATTTCAATTAAAAATTAAATGATTTGAAATCATTGTCAAAATTCACTAATTCCATTATTTTATTCCAATATTATTTGCAATTAATTTGAGATATTATTATTTTTCAGCAATCCATTATTTGTCAATGTATTTTTTGATATTTCTATCGATGACACCAGTATTTTTGGATTTCATTGTACCGATAAACGAAACAAGACCACGCGAATTACCAATACCAGCAGTATTCTTCTTCGATCATGAGAAATATTTTTTTTCTATGATTTTGATAGCCTTCTTCGTGGCAACTATAGTGGGTGCAATATCAATGTCATTCTATCCGATGATTTTAATCTGCATGAAACACATTTGCGCATTGTTTCAAGTCACAGGGTAAGGATTTAGTGGAAAAACTAATACTTTATTTTTCATCAAATCAATTTTTGTATAAGTTGTAATTAACTATATATATATATATATATATTTCTTTTTTAGATATTTATTTGAAAATATTTTAGACGATAAAGATGAAAATCACGTTTACGACAACGAACAATTATACGCTAAAGTGCTTTACGTGATTAAATATCATAAAAGAGCGATAAAGTTAGTAATAATAATTGGAACGAAAAATTAACATGCTGTTCGATAAATAACCAAACCTAATTCTGAATCTCAAAATCATTTAACATTTTAACAATACACACTTCAGACGTGATTTAGAACATTGTTTCGTATGGATTTGTCATGTAGTTTTTTCTTTTTTTATCATAGCATTAGAAATAAAAAAATCAAAGTCAGCGTATTCGTAAGATTAGGCTTTTTTTTTTTTTTAAATGAAATAATGGGTCTACTGGTAGATGTTCATTATCGTATAAAAATTCGATTAATAATTGAGAAGTTGAATTTATTAAATTCATACAATTTACGAACATTTAAAGTTTCTTAGTTTCTATGTATGAATAAATTTGATTTTATTTGCCACTTGAAAAAAAAAGAAACTACTTTTCGAACAAGCTAGTAAATAAATTAGGATATTACAATTTTTTCTACTAAAATAATTTGATTTTGTACATTTCGACATTTAACAAAAATTATCGTCGAAAAAAGAAAGAGGAAAACATTCGTTCCCTTTTAAATGAATTAAATTAGATAATTACTAATTACCCTATAACGTTAATTTATTCATCCACGTATTTATTAACGTTTAAAGCTTCGCCAATCTGGTGAATTCGTACTACGAATGGAGTTTATTAGTCCAAGTTATACTAACCTTCGTTATAGTCGCCATCGAAATTTTAAATGTAAGTAGTATATAAATTATTATTATTATTATTATTATTATTTTTTATATACAAAATTTCTCTCTCACTTTTTCTTTCTACCTTTTTCTTCTTTATTAAAGTGTATCTAAATGAAATCGGTAAGTAACCATTAGCGATGGTTAAAAGTATTTGAAAAGAGATAGAAAAAGAGGAAAGAAAAAGGAAAAAAAAATATAAAAAGAAAATGGTATACACGATTCGCCGAGCATGAAAATCATACCAACCTCTTGTCCTAGATATCTTCTTTCTTCCTATTTTTTCTTTTTTTTTTTTTGTTTTTCTTTCCCTCTCTCTCTTTTCACTATTTGTATAGCCGTCAAATGCAGTCAGAAACATTCACGTTGAAAAAGATTTCAATTGGTTCGGCACTCGATAATTCCCATTAACCTGTCATTTAGATTCTAACTATGGACATGGTCGAGCAAAATTTCGACGAAATTGTTACCTACGTGTTTTACGTGCTTGCGGTTATGGTATTCGTGTTTTTCATCGGTTATATCGGTCAATTGGTGATCGATTACAGTGCTGACATTTTTAACAAAGCGTGAGTAGAACAATAAACAAACGAAATAAAATTTAAAAGAAATAATATTGAAAAAAAAAATAGAATTATATTTCGATCTTAGATTTAATTAAAAAAGATGTATGTATATCATTCGTTATAGTTACGCATCACCGTGGTACTCGATGCCAATTAAAGTACGAAAATTATTTTACCTTGTAATGATGAGAAGTATGAAACCATGTTACATTTCCGTAGGAAATGTACAATATCTCTCTCACGAACTTCTCATGACGGTACGTTATATCATTTTGAAAATGTCTGATAATAATACTGTTACTATTGTTAATATTATTATTATTATTATTATTTTTATTATTTTTATAGGCTTTACAGAAATCGGCTTCTTACGCTATGGTATTTAAATCCTTACAATAAATCAGTTATAATAGAAGATCTTCTAACATTTATAAAGTACACGGTTTAATAGTTACGATTTGAAAAATGACAATTTGTAAAAAAAAAAAAAAAAATAAGTAGAGGAACCTAACTTCTTTCGAGTTTTTGTGTCACAGTTCAGAAGGATGATGAAAATTCAAAAAAAAAAAAAAAAAAAAATAAGTAAGAAAAAATATTAAATAAATAATCGCAAAAGGTTTTAAAATGCACACAAAAAAAGAAAAAAACAAAGAAAGAAAAAAACAAAGAAAGAAAAACCTCACGTTCTTTCCCATTGAACTTTCTTTACCGTGTTTTAAAACTTTCTCGAATAGCGAATGAACTTACAAACTCGAACAGTTCGAGATAGATGGCAAAAGTGTCTCTTTTTCCGAATAATTAATATTTCATATAAAAAGAGTAAGAGATAGAGATAAGGTAAGAATGAAAGAAAAGGGAAGAAGAAAAGAAAGAAAGAAAGGAAGGAAAAGGAATAAAATAAAGAAAATTAAAAGGTAAAAAGTAAAGTGAACTAACTCGAGGTAGGTAATTCCAAATGGGATAATTACACGAAGGCAGGGTATAAAGTCTATCACCTTCCCCCACTCCCATATAGTATTCACGACTATTAACGATCGATGACTCTATTATGAAACAATATTACAGTTTACGTCTATCACGCGAACACAAACGTTGAATCATTAAATCTTTCTCATAGAACGATCAAGTTATTTCACTATTACTTTATCTCTTTCCTTTAACCTTCTCTCTAATATTTTTTTATTCTATTCGTTATAAATAATATATAATTTTTTTAACAAATCTATTTATTCATTTTAATAATTGCATATCCTTTTATATATTTATAATGTTTTATTATGGAGGGTAGAGAGGTCAGTAGTAACATCTCTTATGGGAGAAAATGTGAAAAAGTGTCCAGCGTTTTCTATAAATAACAGTTCAAAAACCATTCCAGAATGGCGCTGGTGAACGTAGAGGTTTGGTATGAATGTAGCAATTGTAAACGAATTGAAGTATGTCGAGTTATGTAATAATGTAGTAAATATAACCTTAAAGAATTATTATGAGAAAACGTGTAGCTAAAGTGATTTTTTTTTCGTGAACTGTTAATAGTACGTCTATTGATTTTTTATCATTTAATTTTATGAAAAAGTATGTGAATAACAAAACAGTTATGGATAAAATTTGTATTGTGAAATTTGTGTTCCTTGTTTATTTCTCAATCCTACTCTAATAATATTTGGCGCTTCCTTTAAAATTGACACTCTACGAACTGTGGCGCCACACGAATTGAATGCATTTCGACGGACACTTTTCATATACTGAGATGTTACTTCTTACCTCTACCCTCCATAGTTCTATACAACAAATATGAATTCTTTTTTTTTATGTTGCTAGGTAAAACAAAATAATACAATTTATTTTTCCTATTATATATATATATATATATTTTTTAATTCTTTTTTGTATTTCTTTCATTTGCCTATGATGAAATTTATGGACACGTAATTACGAGGAAATTCGAGAACACAAATATCAATGTTATTGAATAGGAATTAATTCGTGGGATTAAAATTCACAAGCTTCTGCTTTGGTTGATATTTCATTAAATTCGTATAGAAAAGAAATATATATATATACACATATATATTATTTGAAATTTAAATAAACTGAGATGGTTAACTATAACTGGGAGTACAGGTATTAAATTCGGATTTTATTCACAGCATTAATCACTACCGTTAATATTGTACACACAAGTGTAAACTATAAATAATATTAATAATAAATAACAAATTAAAAAATAATGAATATTTTGTACGAAAACAAAATGAATAATTTATTTTTCTATTTTCATACGTAGAATAAATACGCCGACACCATTTGATCGGGAGAACTTTAGAAGTCTCGATTATTTAATAACTTGTATTTATTTTAGATTTGTAAAACTTTTCAAGAGAACAACTTTACCAAATAAAGCATCAATTTATAAATTTTGTTTAATTTATATAGTTTTTGTTTATTTATTTATCTATTTCAAATAATTTTAATATTATTTATTTATTATTTAGTTACATTATTTCTCATTAATGATTATTAAAAATGAAAAAAGAAAGAATATATTCCATTCGGTCGTTAAATTCACTAGCAACTTCAAAGAAATTCATTTTTCCTAGTAGAAACTTCAATGCTTTCTACACTCGCATTTTAGATATTTCGAATGCTTTACCCTTTGCAATGATTCCATTTTTTTTTAACAACAAATTATTATTAATTATAATTAAATTATCATTAAATTAATTAAATAGGAACATAATAAGACTCATTATTTTGTTGATTCATTTAGAATAGAACATGTGCGATCAAATATTCAATTAGTTGCTTCCAATTTTACAACGAAATTAGATAGATTAGTTCTGCTTTTAAATAGTTCATTAGATTAGTATCAATGTTGTTTAATTAACAAGCAACGCCTATGAAAGCAATATTAGTTGTTAATGAATTTGATCAATTACTATTTTGTTTTACAATACATCCTGTTAAATATAGAAATTAATATTATTGTTTTCTAATTAATTAATTTTTTCATAAGTAGAATTTTATTCATTGGATTCATGGTTTAACGATGATTAATTTATATATATATATAATATTGAAAAACATAAGTTTAAAAGCACAAAGATTATATAATTTTCTACACAATGTGGTAAGTAGTGTTAAGTAATTAAATAAATTACATATTAATGTAATTTCTTCATTTATTATATTAATTTCATGTTAGAAATTACAATGACTCGATGTTACAATAATAAAAAACGACCGATTTCTAAAATAATACTATTGATTAAAATCAATCAGAACAGTTGCAAAATTCAAAACGTTTCGTAATTATAATCATTAGAAATAATCTATATATATATATATATATTTCTTTTTTTAAATGCTTCTATTCTAAATTTAAACTAACTAAAATTTAACAATGTCATAGGAGAAACTATAATCATTGGTAATTACTTTAAATCCTAATTGCAATAACTTATTGAACTATTTATTATTTGAAATTACTCGACGGTTTCATACGAAATGATTCCAAAGCGAAAATTATCTAAAATTCTCTCTCGTTCTCTCTCTCTGTCTCTCTTTCTCTCTCTCTCTTTCTCTCTCTCTCTCTCTCTCTCTCTCAAGTCACACAAATCGAGCGAATAACGTGGAAATTCAAAGGGAAATATCGTTCGTCCTGGAGTTAATTAACAGTCGAACTTCCACGTAAACGGGTTTCAACAATCAGCCTCGGGGCTCTTTCACGTACGAACGAAGGATAAGAGGATACATAAAATATCCTACTATTTATACACATACATGTATACATATGTATGCATGCGATAATGAATGCGATAAAATAATAAAAAAAAAAATATATATATATATAAAATTTATTTACAACTTTATGATTTTTTTTTGTAAATTCAATTCACGTATACAAATATTTTTATGTTTATTATTGACGAGATTTTAAATGATGCAAAATAATAATATCAAATTATTTCTATTTTGTCATTTTAAATGTGAGTTTTAGGTTTATAATGAACCTAATTAAATAATTTAAAAATATTTATTTATATATATATATATACGAGTAGAATTTAATTCTTTTTTTTTCTCTCTCTCTTTTTCAATGTATTTGGTTTTGACAGTAAAGTTGGTTAAATGATAGAGAAAAAAAAATTATAATAATTATGTTGTTTATTTTAATAACTGGACACGCGCGTTGAAGATGCACTATGTATGCGGTGGTAAAGTATATATATATATATGGAAAATGTAGGAAAAAACGTAGGAAGTAGAAAAAGCAAAACGTTGTAAGTTGTGACAGGACGAAGAGAAGAGATATGAGGAGTCGTCGAGCATCAAGGAAGGGACGGGAAATGAATTGGTCATAACAGTGTCAGCTCAATTTCCGTTTCGTACGCTTTTGTAGCTGCTTTACCGACCGTACTACGTGATATGTATGATTTTCCTCTGTGTATGTGTGTGTGTATGTGTGTAAGGGAATGAGTGTGACGCATAGGACGGGTAACATTTCGTTTCGCGCGTCCTACAAAGCTTTTCTTTTCTTTTTGTTAGAAAGATATACGAGAAGAAATAATAATATATATAATGAAAAAAAAAAAACAACAATAAATTGAATTCAATTTAAAATATAATACATGAATGACTAAAAAGAGAATTTTTTTTTTATCATATTTAATTCGTGAAATTCGTTAAAAAAAGATATACGAATTAACGATCGCATCGCTTTATCGATTTTCTTTTGTCAATTTGTTTGATAAAAACGAGATGGTTCGTAAATTCATTACGAAAAAAAAAAAAACAAAAAAAAAAAGAAATCAAAGGTAATAAAAAGAAAAGTAGGGGAACAAAAAAAATGAACTCATTAATGTAGGGATATGAATCTGTCGAGCCGTCACGTGACGACGACGTGAGCTTAACCATAATGAAATATTTCAAAAGTTAATATT
Organism: Polistes dominula; assembly: GCF_001465965.1. The sequence goes on from NW_015148970.1 coordinate 2,583,686, forward strand.
TCATAAGCGCTGACTCGACTGAAGCCTGGCTGAATTGTTAAATTAATCTTTATTCACAGGATATTATGACATGGAACGTGTCAATCTTTCACCTTCCTTTTTTTTTTTCTTTGTTTTTTCTTTTTTTTTTTTCTCTGGTAATAAGATCGTTCAAAATCGTTTGAAATAAAAAGGAGACAAGAAAGAAAGAAAGAAAGAAAGATGGTCGATCGTTCGACAGAAAGAAAATTAATTACTTTTGAAAAGTTACGAAATCGCATCGATCTTTCAATCTATTTTCAACAAACTATTGTAACATCGGTTAGTCTTAATTTTAATAAGCAGATTCCCCCCTCGATGAAATCGAGGGTTGTTGCGTTTGATATAACAAACGAGTATTCGAGAAGAAAATAAGTATATTAACTTTGAGAAAAAAAATATGTATGTGCTTGCATAAAAGAGAGAGAGAGAGAGAGAGAGAGAGAGAGAAAGAGAGATGGATTGTTTCGTGAGAAAAAAAAAATTTTTTCCTCTGACAGATATATAAAATATATTTAAATATAAGCAATAATAAATAAATAATCAAATAATCTTTTATTTATTATATTTCATATTCAATTAAACAACAATAAATTATTACTACGAATGATATGACTGGTATAAAAATATACATTTAATTTGAATGATAAAAAAAGGAATAAGAGATAGAAAGAGAAAAGACAAAAAAGAGAAAAAAGATGGAAACAAAAAAGAAAATAGAAGAAGAAGAAGAAAGAGGAGGAAAATAAAGTAAACTATTTGAAAATTGAGGAGATTACCAGAGAGAGGAATGGAAATATGTCTATGTTCGATAATGCGATTAAAGGGGGCGGTGGTAAAATAGAACGCGCGAGGGTTGCAGTAGCGAAAGTGGGGGAGGGAAAAGGAGGAACAGGAGCAGGAGAAAGATCGAGGGAGGGAGAGGCCGAGTTTTGTCGCGTTAAGAAGAAAATCTCCTCCCTTGATAAAAGGGAGAATAGTGGGGGGGGGAGGAGGAGAGAAAGAGAGATAGAAAGAAGAAGATGCGAAATATTTCCGTAAGAATTTTCACAAGACGAATGCTTGCGTGCCTTTAACGTTTTCACGTTTTTCACGGAGCCTTATACTATGGAAATTCAAAATCTGTCCTCACGATTTGCTCGCGTGCAAATCGTCTTACGTGATTTCGGTTTTACGATGGGAAGAAAAAAAGATATAAAATAGGGGAAAAAAAGAAAAATATAAAAAAGAAGAAGAAATTGAAGAAGTACTTTTTATATACGAAATAAATTCTATCTTTTCTTTCCATTCAACTTTATCTCTTTTTTCTCGTAGTCAATGAAAAATAAAAATCTTGAATACGTGAGTTATTTTAAACGCATACAAAAAATTAGAAATAAAATCACTTTTGTTACATAGATTTGGGATTGACAATATTCGTAAGATGCATTAGATATATATATATGTTAGATTCTTGTTGATATGAATTAAATATAGTGAAAAAATGCATACAAGTGAGATCTATCGGAAGATCATTGGTCCATAAAAACTTTAAAACCGTATTGAGTTTTTTTCTATTTCTATTCATTCATTCTTTTTCTCCTAAAGCTATTTCGAAACTGTCCCTATAGATCAGAAGAACACAAGGAAGAGAAAACAAGTCACCTAACACGATCACGATCGAAGGATCACGATCTAATTAAAAGCACCTTATTGGACGTGGTCAGTCGATCGCAAAGAAGGAATCTCACTCATCTGGGATAAGTTAAACTTTCTCTCCTATATATCTATTTATCTATTTCTTTCTTTTGCCAAGCATTCCCATTCTCCTCTATCTCTTTTCGAGATTTTCCCTTGAGGGGTATATAGCGTTTCTTTTCCCTTCCTTACTTTTTATCCATGCTCCTACTTTTTCTTTTTTTTTTTCTTTTTTTCTTCTTCTCTTTTCTTTTCGGTGTTGTTTTTTCCTTTTTTTTTTTTTTTGCTTTTCTCGAAAAGTAGGCACGTTTGAGAGAAAGAGAAAGAGAGAAAAGTCTCGGGTTGTATAATTCATGGGACCGCTTGGCGTTCGTGGTCTGTTCCCCCTATTTACCCACCCTATCTACCTCCCTTCGTCTCTCCCTTCTCTCTCTCTTTCTCTCTCTCTCTCTCTATATATATATAGCTATCTCGGTTTCTGTGTCCAGAGCCTTCTCTTAGCTTCAACCACGTATCGATGCTGGTTGGTGGTTCTCTAGCCCCCAACAGCATCTCAATGCTGACCGACCACCAGATTAGCCCCAGGAAATTGCCAAACTTCTCTTCGGCAGAAAAGTCGATTCCAAAAGTCGTTCCACACAAGCGGCCTTATTCCCTCTAACCTCCTTCCTTCCTTGTCCTTTTGCAGACTTTTCTTTTCCTTTCTTCGACTTTTTCAAGTCGCCACACTGTCGCTTATTCAACCACCCAACCACCCCACGTCGCCTGATAAGATCACTGATATTGTCTTATTCTTTCTTTTTTACTTTTTATTTTTCTTTTCTTTTCCTTCTTCTACTTTTTCTTCTTTTTTTTAAACGAATTATATTTATTATACTTTTTCTTTAACTACTTCATCATTATCAGAAACATTAACTGTTAACGCACGTTTAAAACTTATCACTTTTATATCGATTATGACTTGACATTATACAACATCAATTTCTAAATTTATTTACAATGTTTTTAATCTCAAATTGAGGAGTCTAATAGGTTAACCCTTTTGCACTCCAGTTTATATATTTCTATATTGTTATCAATAACACCCAACGATTTTAAATGTTTTACTTGAAATTAACTTTAACGATAAAATAAGTCTCAATTTAATTAGTTTGATAAGAATAAAAACGTCGATTTATACTCGACCTAGGAGTGAAAAGGGTTAAGATTATATTAATCTGCAATTTGTTTTTGAAAATGATTTTTCATTTATCGTTTATCCTTTTGTTTTTTTTTATTTCTTTTTTGCCAATCATTTTAACAAAATTTGTTAAATTTATTTTAATCGGTAAGCCATAATAATAATAATAATAATAATATTAATTCATTATTACCAACATCTTTTTTTTCTATTATTTTGTCCATTGGTAATTTTCTCTCCCTTACTTAAAAAATATACCATTTTACGGATAGCTAAACGTCTCGATTCGTGGAAGCGCGTATTTGTTGCAATTGGAAAGATTTTAGCTAAATTAAAAAACGCTTTACGCTGCTCTCTCTTTTCATCTCTTATTCTTCTTCTTCTTTACCTCCCTTTACTCCTCTCTAACTCCTATACAGCCTATCTTCCACTACTCTTCTTCTTTCCGGTAGCATACTTTTATTTACTCACGCTTCGTTGGCCTGAAAGATCTTTACCATTCTTTTTCTTTCCTTTTCTTTTCTTTTCTTATTCTTATATTTCTCTCTCTCTCTCTTTCTCTCTATCTTTTTCTCTTTGTAATATTATCTAGGTGTATATACATTTAATAAGAAAATAAGAAAGAAAATTTAATCTAGAAAATATTATTATTATTTTATAAATAAGAATTTATTATTTTTGTAATAATTCGAAAGCAACCGAGAAAAGTCTTCCCAATTAAATTATTAAATTAAAAAAAAAAAAGGATCTATTTTGTCTCCTTTTTTTTTTTTAAATTAATAATAAAACGACAAAGAGAAAATTGGGATAGAAATATACGATTTAAAAAAAAAGTAAATTAAAATTATCATCGGTCGAGTTATTGGATTTATAAATAATGGAACATTTGATTTCAGTCTTTATTTATTTTTTGAATTTATTTTTCTATATCTCTTGTGAAGTAGGACAAAAAGAGAAAGAATAGTCATCGAGAGAAGAATATAGTATGGAATAAATAATTTATCGAATCTGTGCTGTAGGAATTCGCGAGACGCTATGAAAGTACAAAAGTTTAGGGAAGGAACCCACCTACGGCGTTCTCTTTTAAAACTTTTCTTTATGTCTATGTGTATATGTGTATCTACGTGTGTGTATATGTGAAACGTGGAAGAAAACAAGTAGCGTATATAAGTGGTACTACGTGCGACTCTATATGCTCTTTTTTGCTTTATTTTTTCTTTTTTGCTGTCCAATAACACGACGGTGTGGTCCATATCGAAAAGAAAGAGTAAAAAGAAAAAAAAAAAAAAGCAAAAAAAAAAAAACAGCATAAGAAAATAATGAAGAATTTTTACACCTTTCTCGAAAGAAAGTTCATTCTCGTTCCTCGTTGTAGCGTTTGCTTTCGTAACATAAGTTTCACCGAAGTCCGATCGATTAATAATTAAAATCATCGAAGAAACTTAACTACCTATCTTGCTATACTTACTTGTTGTATACTCTACAAAGGACAAGAGCATTTAATTATGTATTTAAAATCTTATGGGACTGTTAATTAAGCTTTCCTACTCTTGCACTATGAGAAGATTTTCTTTTTCTTTTTGTTTCTTTTTTTTATCTCGTAGTTTGAAACAACAATAAAATGTTAATTCATTGGATATTTCGAACGGTTATATAATTAAATAAGAATCATATTTTCTATTTGACTGTGAAATGACGTAAAAAAAAAAAAAAAAAAAAAAAAATATATATATATATAGAGAGAGAGAGAGAGAGAGAGAAAGAGAAAGAGACAAAGTAAGTGAGAGTAAGAGAGTGAGTAAAAGTAAAAGTACGTGGGACAAGTTTACTCGTTCGTTCGTAGAAGATTTCATTAGCGAAATTTCCGAAGGCAAATGCAAATCTTGCGGGGACTTTGATCCACCGCGTTCTAAAGTTTCCATTCCTTCTAAATTTCTAATCGTCGGATAATGTCGCGAGTTAGTTCGTGTCGTTCCTAAAAGTCGAACAAAATTAAAAAGAAATAGAATGAGAGAGAGAGAGAGAGAGAAAGAGAAATATATTATAATAATTAACAAAGAACTTCACACTAATATTTTAATTATTTTAAATGTTGTATTATTTCATTTCGATCAATAAACTTTTTCAATTTTATATCTCGTTTGCAAGCAACATGAAGTGAAATTAATTAATAATCCAATTTCAAATTGTTTGATACGTGAAAAAGATTTCATATTTGATAACAATTTCAACGAGAAATTCTATTTCCAAAGATACTTGATTATGAATTTCTAATCAGATCTGATTCTCGTATCGCATCGAATTCGTTTCCATTGAAATCATAATACCTTTGATTCATAACGTTATTATTGTTATTATTATTATTACTATTACTATTGCAATTATTATTATTACTATGACTATTGTTATTATTACTTTAATTATTACTATTATTAATAGTATAGATCTAGGAATTTAAAGTGTATTCGCGTAATGAGAACATATACTCGATATGTAAAGTGTTTATAACAATTCCGACTATTTAGACGTGTCGATAATTTAGACGATTCAAAAACAAAATACATTTATTAATAATTTAGACGTTTCATGATAGTGTTTAATTCAGAATAATAATCGTCGTTAAACATATTTCAGTCATATTTTTAAGAGAAAAAAAAAGAACGTTAATTGTTCTAAATAAATATAATTATTATAATAAAATTGCAATAAATATTACGAGAGACGAGAAAAGAAAAAAATATATATAAAACGATTATAAATCTTGTGTTGTTTTAAAATAAAGGAAAAAAAAAAAAAAGAGAAACAATAAGTAAATACAGAATTTCTTTAATAATTTTAAAGATCGGTGTGTGTGTGTTTTTTTTTTCATTCTTTTTCTTTCTTTCTTTATCAACACTTGACAAAACGAGAGAAATATAAAAGATAAGGGAAAAAATTGTAAAGAAGCATCGAATTGGTCTCGCCTAATTAAGAAAGAAAAAAAAGAAAATACCTAGGATAAACGTTGACAGACTGAGCGCATAACGATGGACAATTAAATCCGCGTTCTTTGTAAAAATAAAAAGGGATAGAAATAAAAAAGGAAAAGAAATAAAATGTTGAAGAGAGTAGGACGAATAAAGAAGAAGAGAAAGAGGAAAAGGACATTGTGCATTATGTATAGGTAAGAAGCTAGCTCGTCGAGACGGCAAAAGCAATGGCTCGAAAGAAAGAGACAGAAATAAAGAGAAAGAGAAAGAGACAGAAAGATAGAGAGACACATAAAGAAAGAGAGAGAGAGAGAGAGACAAAACGAACATCCGAATGAATACGATATTGTTGCTATCCACGAAACGCCCGCAAGTTTTGCTGCTTTCCCTCATTTCCCCCCTCTCCTCTTACTTACTTCTTCTTCTTCTTCTTCTTCTTCTTTTACTATTACTACTACTACTACTACTGCTACCACTACCCACACCTACTACCTCACCCTCACCCTCTACCCACCCCTTCTCCCATCTAGAATCGTACATTGGCCGCGGTTTGACTCAACTATGGAATAAATTAGTTGCGCTCGAGGTTTTCTTTGGATTGGGGGAAAAGTAACTGAAGGGAGAGGAGGGGGAGATGAGAAATGAAAAGAGATAGAAATATAGAAGAAACTAGAGAATGAGAGAGATAAAGAAAGAAAAGAAGAACGAAGGACAGAAAGATGGACAGACAGACAAGACAGACAGAGAAGGAGAGGGGGGAAAAAAAAGGACGAAGGGTGGAACCGCATGGAATGGTTGGATATCAAGAAACAGGGGTACTTTGGCCCTTAGGCGGTCCTTAATAATAAATTCATATCTCTGCGACTCTTGCTTCCCTTTTTCTTTCTCTCTCTTTCTCTAACTATTTCTTTCTCTCTCGTCTTCGTCGTCTTTCTTCTAGTCCTTCCTTCGGTTCCACGAGGCACCCTTCGGGACCACGAGAATGCGGGATATGGTTATCCCTTCCCTTCGTGAGCCCTCGCAACCGAGACTACAAATCTCTTTTTTATGTCGCTTAATAAAACTCGTCTGACATATCTCTGACTGCTACCACTTAATTTCGGCGGATACGTTCCCTCTTTCTCTTTCTCTTTCTATTTTTTTACTTCTCCCTCTCTTACCATCTCCATTACACCCTCGCATACACTTTCATAGTATCTCCTTCATCCACTCGCTTTATTTCGTTGTTTCCCCTTTTTTTTTCCTTTTCGTTTAAATATTTCTTCCCTATTTAAAATATTCTTACGTTTTCTCTTATTTTCGTTCGTTCCCCCCCCCCCTTCATTGATCCCTTCGTATAAATCGTAATAATATTACATATATATATATATATATATAATTTAAAAAGTTTATCTAAATAATATTTATAATGGTAATATCATTCTTTTCAGATTTGATTCACTGTTAGAATTTCGAACGTAATTTGGTCTGTATCCTTTTTAGAAAACTCGAGGAAAAATGAAGAAAGAAAGAAATAAAATGAAGGAAGAAAGATAAAAAGGAAAGAATAAAATTGAAAAGGGGGGAAAAAAGAAAATAGGGAACGAACGAACGAACGAACGAACGAACGAACAGAGGGCATAGCAGTCCGTTTACGGTAGCCTTTTTACGTTGGTAGCCTTTTATGCTAAACGGCCGCTTCATTTGAATGTCGCTAATGCGAAAAACCGATGCATGCTAATGGAGAGTCCTCTCTCTTCTCGTTTCTCTCTATCTCCTCGTACTATCTCTTTTTTGTCTTTTTTTTTCTCTCTCTGTCTATCTATCTATCTTTCTATTTCTATCTTCCTTTCTCTTGTATATATGTAACTACGTTTAGTATGCACGCATGTTCGCGTACACACGCGGATATATAGACCGTCAACGGGGAACAGCCATTTATTCGTCAACCCTTTATGTCATATGCATACGTTTAGAATCGTAAAATCATACCTCTATCTATAAAACCATCCCCTTTTTATCTCTATTAACGATAATTAACTTATATATACGGAATATTTAAAAGAAAAGAAAAAAAGAAAAGAAACATTATTGATAAATGAGTTTTTAAGATTGATAAATTATCGTATTTTGTTTATTAAGAAGTATTAACATTCATTTAGAACTACAAATTTAAATGCATAGATTGTTCAAAAATAAAAATATTGAAATATTTTTCAATATATTACTTATTAATTTAATTATTTGAAAATATAATTGAAAATTTATCCTAATATTTTATCTTGAAATGGAATATTATTTTTGGACTGTTTGAAGGTATAAATCATCTTGGATGAAAATTTGAATAAATTGATCGCAGACAAAAGAAAATAAAACACGTGATAGATTATTTGTTGAAACACGAATGACCTGATTTAACAGTTAGACCATAAAATTGAATATCTAAAATAAATTATATACGATGCTTCTATTCTTAAATATTTGATCATTCTCTTTCATTTTTTATTCTTTCTCGATTCACCTATGTGAAAGTACATTTGCTTCTCTCATTGTCTATTTGTAGGATTCTATTACATAAAACTGAACAATATTGTAATACAAGTATTTTAAAATTTTTTATTTAGTTCTTTTTTTTCTAAATAAATAAGAATGTAGAAATACACATGTACTATTGTAAAAATATTTTCCGATTAAAATTCAATACAACCCAAACGGTGTGTTTATAATTCAAGAATAAAACATTAAAAATCTATTCAAATAATAGTATTCACAAATAAAATTCGTAACACAATATTAAAATACGTATTTCCGAACATTAAAATTGAAATAATTTATGAAAAATTTGTACTAACAGAAAGAACGTAAAGAACCCTTGAAAAAATACGTTCTAATAAATTATTTAACTGACGATAATTAATAAATAAAAATAAAAAATAATAGTAAAAAAATAAAGAAAAAGTACCAACAATAAAAAAAAAGACAAAAAAATTATACGAAAAAAAGGATTGACGAATAATATTAGAAAGATTCGATATAAAAAGGGATGAAAGTAAAGATCGATTATATTAATCGAAGGTATGGGAGCAATCCTTTGGCAAATACGATGAGCGTTTTAACTCAGCTAATTAAGGAAGATAAGAGATGAGAACTAGGTAGTAAGCTCACGTTCAATAATATGATGATGGTAAGGGGACGGGGGGTATAGGTTTGCGATACGTACTCTAGCTATGTAAAGTAACGTACATAGCTATCTTCTCAACCTATCTACCTACGGTTACGCTTATAAGAAAGTGGTTAAACTGCTTGGGGGCTTGGAAGTAAAATTACGTGACTAGTCGAGATGCCGTCGTCTCTGTCGACTTCGTAAACAGCCGCAGTGCAACGTTCAAGGCGGCCTCCGGGCTTCGGCCTTGAGTTTACTGTATACAGAAGCGAACCATCTGCGACGATCCGTCATTAACTTAGCAAACGCTCTTTGCGGATGGTTTAAAGCACGAATAAACAAAGCAACACTTACTGTACAGCCGTATAACGCCATCCGTATTGCCACGTGGATTTTTTGCCACGCACTTGTATGCACCGTAATCTTCCATCTGATATAACAATAATAACAACAAGAACAATTAAAATAGGATATAATAATAAATAATTAACCCTTTGATTGTGATGAATATTTTTTAATTTTGAAATGTTTTTTTTTTTTTTAATGAAACGGATTAGTTTATTACTGATGTGATTGTTTCCGTTGATTGATATTATTTATCACATCAAATAATAAATTATATTTAATAATTAAGGTTTTTGTTTCTTATATAATTTTCACGTGCAAAATTCAAAATAATAATCAATACGTGAGAACCAACATTACATTATTTTACATTCATATATCGACAATCACGTATATATCTTATTTTAATCTTTAACTTCTTACTCTCTGTATCTAATCTTTAATCTATAACTTATTTTAATCGTAACTTTTATCAAACGCATATATGCATTCATAGTCGTCAAAGGGTTAATTGTGTCGAAATATATTTTTTTATTTATTAATAATTATATACGAATAGACATTGCGTTTGAAAATAGATTCATTTTTTAATTCTTTTATATTATTTTTGATGTATATACAAAATGTTAATCTATCGAATATCGAGATACAATTTTAGCGTACGTGAAATAATCGAACTAACGAACGAACGAACGAACGAACGAAGTTTTCGACCTACGCCACAGTTAGTTTTCGCGTATCACCTGTTGACTCTGAAGTGTTCGATAGGTTTCATTCGGCAAACTAGGGGAGCTTATCTTTTGTCAGATTTACCTTCGTATAAGCGTCTACACGTGCACGTACACTAACACGAATACGAACACAAGTGAATATTTTTGAATTTATTTAATTCAACGTATCTTGCAATTATTATGTTACATCTATTCGTATAATTCATAGATTCATAGATTTAATAAAGAAAACAAAAAACAATAAAAAAGATATTAAGCAATTACCTGAATGTCGTAAATTTCTAAGGTCATATGAGTCTTGTATGATGGCACCTCAGGAGTAGAAACGACCTTGTATTTACTGCTATCGTGAATCATGTGTTTGTCCTCCCTGGTCCAATAATTTAAAGAAGTTGGATGAGCTTCGGTATAACATTCCAACTTGACGGAATAACCTAAGGGCGCGCCAACCAATTGGTGTGGTATCGAGAGCATAGGGGGAACTGCAACAGAGAAGTGATTGATTGGCTCATAAATGTTCCAATTACTAGGAATACACGATGGGCCTACGATCGATATCTACCAATTCTCCTCCAACCTCTACCCCCTACCTTCAAATCCCGAACCGACCGAAACGATACTCCAAAGCATAAAATAAACCTTCGAAAATCGAGAAGCAAACCATTCGTACGAAAATATATAACGAGTTTTAGATATAAAATTGCATCGGTATGTCACTCTGTGTGTGTGTAGATATTGATGCATATTTATTTTGAGCCATATACAAATTAAAGTTGTAAATTTATAATTTAGCAGAGAATTTGTTATAGATCAATTTAATTATTCTATCATTAGGTAAATTTCATTTCGATAATTGTCTATTAGATATCTTTGAATTAGTTATATAAGCTTATCATATATTAATAAATATTTAATTTATAATTGAATCGTGTAATATGATCATCTTTATTTATTCTAGAATAATATCAATTAGAAATGAATTAATACGATCGATATCTACACAGGTATGTTTGACTATAATAATTAATTAACAAATATAAGGATTTTTATTAATTATATACATATTTAAATAACTAAAATATATATATATATATATATTAACTCTATTGATAGCGTTATTATACTCAATTTATTTTGTATAAGACGAATTTTGTTATTTTCTTTGGCATGTAATTTCTTTTTGTTTTGAAAATTCGATGAGACACAAAAACGATGTTACTTTTCATTTGGATGAGGACAAACGACGACGATGACGACAATCGTTATTTATAAGACTTCTGTCTCTCTTTCTTTCTCTCTCTATTTCGTATCGTTACCACGAGCACAAAATGTCAGTTCTCGCGTTACCAACGCAAAACTTTTGCATGCTAGCCGATGAAAGCGATTAATCTTTATGAGGGAGAGAGAGGCGGCTTCGTTTACGGAGAACGTGACATGAGAACGATGGCCGTTAACGATCGTTCTTTACTCTCTCTTTCTCTCTCATTTTCTATTTTTATCTATTTTTTTTTTATCTTATGATGACTATGTATTCCATATTTTATTTATTTTTATAACCACTGTTTTTTTTTTTTTTTTTTTTATTAATAAGATCATTAAGATCGTCATCGACGTATACAAATTTACGAGGATTATATAACGATGAAAATAAAAAAGTTCGTTTAAAATTTCATTTAAATTAAATAATTATCAATCGCGAAATATTAAGCATTGATATCAATTTATTTAATATCTAAATTTAACCGTCTCGTAATTGTAGCGACCCATGTAGGGGTTTTCGATTGAATTTAATATTTATTTTTATTGATAAAATATTTAATGATTATTTCGATAGGATTATTTAGAATTAAAATTGTGATATTAAAGAACGAACGAACGAATAAAAGATTCGATCGAAGGTAGGTGATTTCTTTAAAAGTTTCGATTGAAATAGGTTGTCTCGTGCAAAAGTTGAAGAACTTCTACGACATGCTATACTTCTATATTTATAATACGAACACGTGTGCCTGTCTATCTATGTGTATGTATGTACATGTGTATTGGTCTATAAAAAGTAATCTAATTTTGATGAGGGAGAAAGAAAGAAAGAGAGAGAGAGAGAAGAAAGGCTCGCCGTGAACAGGTGAATCTCATGACACTCGTGATAATGTCAGCTCGTGCAGTAGTTGTGGGTTTAATATAAGTTAAACTTTTGCTAAGAATATACCAAAAGCAGCTGTCTTCTTTCTTGTTTGCTCGCTTCCTCTATATGTGTATGTGTGTGTGTGTGTGTGATAAAGAAAGAAAGAGAGAGAGAGAGAGAGCAAAACTTCGAAGATTTCAACTTTAATCCAACAAATCGCAAACAAACAAAATTAATAAATGAATAATTTCTAAAAGAAATGCAATATATTTTTCTATTGGTTTATCGTTAAAGAAAAATAAATATATGAATAATAGCAAATAAACATTTAAAAAAATCATATTTTAATTTCTAATTGATTTAACATAAATATTTTATAATAGAATAATTGATTAGTTTAAACAAAATTCTCACATTGCGTAAATAAATTATTATCCCAAAGATATTATAAAAAAAAACCCATTAATAATGATGGTTCTTTAGAATTACAATTGAAGACGTGTTTCCTAGATTTCACGATTAAAGAAAGTTTCGTATTAAAAGATCTACCAGGTTTGAAATTTGAAGCTTCCTCTCTTTCTCATCGAAATTCTTATTCCTTCAGAGAACTTTCATCATGCCTATGAAATACTAAGGGTTCTCTAAGAACGTTGGTAATTTCGAAAGGTCTACCCTTTTATGCGATCTAAGAATATATTTTCTGTTGGAAAGAGAATGATAGAAAGATAGGAAAAAAAAAAAAGTAAGATGGTAAGAAGGTAAAGAAAACGCGCGTCGTTTTTTCGATATTATAGATTCGTCAATTTTTCCTTTCGATTCTTCTTAGGTATTGTAAATAAGAAAAAGCAACTTTATATATTACCTGGCATCATTTTGCCATGGATTCGTCAGATCTTGAAGCAGGAAAATCTTTATTGTAGTAAGACGTAAGCTTACGATAAGAAATATCTCGTCCATTGTTACGGAAGAAAACACGATATCTCTTTTCGATTTACAAGGAAAATGTTTGTTGCTAACCAATCCCTCTCCTCCTCCTCCTCCTCATCCTCATCCTCTTACACTTATATTATTTTGCTCGTATAGAAGCCCCCTTTTCCATTTCTGCTTATTTTTTTAGTCAGTCGTGTTGTTGCTTATGATAGTGTTTTTGCATTTCCGCGTTGCAACAAATCTAAAATAAGCAGCAACCGTGAAAGAGGATCGAAAAGGGCACGTAGATGTAAATGACTTTAAAATTTGAATAAAGACCTCCTGCCGAATGGCCGCAGGAAGTAACACGCCCAGGTCCTACTTTGCGACCCCACCACTGAGAATTTCTGCGTCTCTTTATCTTTTCCTTCCTTCCTTCCTTCCTTCCTTCCTTCCTTCCTTGTTCCTTCCATTGGAGTCATCAACCTGACTTTAAACCGAATTTTCACCGACTTTGGCCTTTTCCTAACTTTTCCTACCACATTCTCCATCTCTTACTCCTACTACAGACTACTTTCTCTTTCTATCTAATATCCTTTCGAGCTTTCGAGCTTTCCCGAGCTCTTTATGTTGTTACAAGATTGCACGACGTTATGAAAAATTTATCGCGAACGTCTGAAGAATGTGTAAGATCTTCCCTTCGGACTTTAGTTACTTACTTTACTTACTTACTTACTTACTTACTTACTTACTTACTTACTTACTTACTTACTTTCTTTCTTTCTTTCTTTCTTTCTTTCGAGCTGTCTTTCTTTCTTTCTTTATTTTCCTCTTTCTTTTTATTCAAGCTTTCGTTTTATGAGAAAAGCAAAAAGACGAATTTATAAAACGTAAGACTCATGTATACCGTACAAACGAGAATGGAAATTAGTTCGTTTTCAACAAGTGGGTATAGGAATATAGTAAACTAAATCTTATCATTTGCTAAATAAAATCCTATCAAATTATATTCTTTTTTTGTTTGTTTGTTTGTTTTCTTCTCTCCTCATTTACAATCCCCTTTTTTCTTTCGACTATTCTCTCATATCTAAACAAAAACGTCATCGTATCGTAGCCATTAATAACACTTAAGTGAAATTTCTCGGCTGTTCGTTGAAAATTCATCGTGGAAAATAATAGAAAAGGATTTATTATGATTAACGATGTTCGTTTTCTTCTTCATCTCTCTTTATCCTTTCTTTTTTTTTTTTATATTCTTCTTCTCTATATATTTTTCTTTTTCTTTATCCTTTTTCATTGAGAATATAAAGTTGCTGTTAGATATTATAGATAAAAGATGGGTTATAATTTTTCTGTCTACCTGTACATTATTTCGAAGATTAAAATTTTCACATGAGAGATGAAGAAGGAAAGAATGTAAGAAAGAGAGATAGACTACAGTCTCTTGAATTCCTTTGAATTTTCTTTGTTTGTTTTTGAAAGTTTTGAATAAGTGTATGGATACTGAGTATATTGATGCTATGTACATGTACGGTGAATATACTTTCCTACATTTTTTAGTAGCTTTCTAGCTGAGAAATTGGACAAAAGGAAAGCTTGGATAATGTAATTTACATGCAAGAACAATAAGAATGATTAAACGAAAGGAAACTATTTTGTATTTACAAAAAACCTTTGTGATCTTCCACGTATTATATTTTTATTGGGATGCATCAATAAATTATCTGTTAGAATTTTATATTATTTCATATAAAAATTACAAAAACTATAATGTACTGTACTGTGTAGTATTTTAATTTTAATTTTAAACGTAATTTGTAATATTTAATACACTGCAATATTTTTTTATTAGAAATAAAAGTGATTGTATAGTATATCATAGTATTATATTGTATTAGTATAATAAATAAATAATATGTAAATATTAAAAATTTTGTATTTAAATAAAAAAAAAAGATTACTCTATGATATAATTTAAAGACAATTATTTTCAAAACGTTCTATAATTTTTTGCGATATAAAATATCGAAAATATCAGTTAATTTTCAATATTAATTACTGATAATATTATCGATGAATGGTCTGCTGTATTTGTTTTTTTCTTTCGTTAAAGATTCTCGAAAAAAAGGGTTGGCACATAGACGTAAGAATTTTTCGAAAAAGAGAACTAAAGCGTTTCGATTCCAAAAGAAGTTCGTAAAAAGAAAGTTTAAGTTTACCGACTTGCGAAGTGAGAGAAAGACCACCGAAATTGGTTTGTTCTCGTTTAATCTAGAATTTCCTTTGAGAAAAGACTTCTGTAAACGAGGACACGATTAAATTCGATTCTTTTCTTTCTTTATTTATTTCTTTCTCCCTTTTATTTTCTTTTCCTTTCCTTTATTTTCTTTTCTTTTCTTTTCGTTTCGTTCATTCATTCATTGATTGCTCTCACCAGATCTTTTGAAGAAAACGTTTACAGATTTCTCAAATTACAACATCATTTAATATAGGAATGAATAATAACTATTAAACAAATTATTTCAAAAAATAAAAGGAAAAAAGAAACAGTCCCCTAAGGAAATATTATAATATTGAATACAAAGTGAAAATATTTCAAGGATAATCGCGAAGTTTTTCTCAATTGATAATTAATATAATATTTATATATATGTTTACAAAAGAAAAATCAAATGGATAAATAAATAAACGAAGAGAATGTAAAATAACTATTGTACGTGAAATCATGTACGGATTATTTCGACTAGACGAAACACCTTGAAGACGTTCTAAGATCGTTCGCGAGTCAGCTCGAGAAAGCTTCTCCGATTTTCCAGGATATTCCTGCAAGAACGTCCTGGCACGTAATACAAGGTCGTGAATTACTTTGGATTTCAGGGAAAGGTTCTTGTCGTCGTCTCTCTCTTTCTCTCTCTCTCTCATTCTCTCTCTCTCTTTTTCTTTTTCTCTCACCCCCTACAAGAGTCGAGGCTGCCGACGACGACGACGAGGGAGTGTCGTCTTCGGATAGCGCAAAGGATATCCGACACCTTCTTAAAATGCAAAACATTCCGTCTGAGAGTGAATGAAGGGATGGGTTGGCCTCTGAGAAAAGTCGGCTCCTAGGATCGAAGGTATGAGTATACACGATGTCTTGGGTACCTTATTGCTACGAAGAACTCCGGTCTTTTAAGTGTGTGTGTGTGTGTGTGTGTGTGTGTGTGTGTTCTTGCTAAAGAGAGTGAACGTGTAAGTGTAAGAAAGAAAGAGAATTAAAAGAGTACCGATTTGGTGTCAGCAGCTTTTCTTTTGTTTTTTTTTCTCCTTCCAGTATGTGTCCAAAGAAGGAAAGAAAGGGAGAGAGAGAGAGTGAAGAAGAAGAAGAAGAAAAGTATTTTCGGGTCAGACGTTTATATTGTTTGACTGAATTTTCAATTAGGTCTTATTCCTTTGACTTTAATGAAAAAAGAATTCCTTCCTCACTCAGAATGACCCTTTCCTTTTTCTATTTTCTTTTGTCTTAGTCTTTTCTTTTCTTATGATTCAACAAAATGATAATTTTTGGACATATTCTTTCGAAGTAAATCGAAATATTTGTGATATATATATATATATATATATTTTTCATTTTAATATATAAATTTCGAATGGGAAATAAATTAAAACGTGTACATGCTTAAAACTGATTATCAGTTTATCTCTCTTTTTTCTTTCTTCATTAAATTCGAAAATAGGACATATTGGAAAACAATTCGATCGATATTGGTAGAAATATTAAAAATAAAAATACGACATATCGTTAAACGATTTTCGTTAGATAAGGTCGAAGATTTTAAAAGGGATGAACGTTCAATCTGTCGCATTGGCAACCACGATTACGAAGAATACCACCAAGCGAGGAAATTTTTCCGGAAATTGGCCGTGCAAACCCGCTCACGTTCTCTCTTTTCTTTTCTTCTTTCTATACTTTCCTCCAACCATTTCTATATTTCTTTTTTTTTTCTTCATTTGCTTCTTTTTTTTATCTCTCTCTTTCTTTGTTCATTTTTTTTTTTTTTAAACATCTCTCAGAATTGAAGTGATTCATCTCGTGCTTGCGTCTCACCCCCCCCCCTCCTCCTCACCCTTTTCTTTCTCTTTCTCTCTTTCTCTCTTTACTACTACCGTCATTCGAAAGGTTTAAATATTAGTACGAGCGGCTGCGAAATGTAAACGACGTAGAGTTAGATTGTGGAGAACAATGTACCTGTCGGCCCCAGCGGTGGATGAAAGCTAATTCAGGTGGAAGTTAAACAGCGTTAAAGGTACGGCCTCTACCTCCATCACCGTAGGAACGGCTTCAATGGGTTACGTCGGCCCACCTCAACTCACCTCTCTACTTCTATATATATATATGTATATATGTATCTATGTACATGCACTCGGACGGGAACGCGCGCGCGTTTGTGTATATGTGAGTATGTATATATTTGTTGGTCTTAAATTCATTCCGAGGACCAAACGAGCAGCCATAGTTTCATAGGATCCCCATCGTATGAATAAAAAAGAAAGCTGTATCGGAAGGTTAATTGCAAGTTCATCGTCCCCTCCTTTTTTATCATTTTTTCTTTATTCTTTATTCTTTCTTTCTTTTTTTTTTTCTTTTTATGTTTAAGCTTTATTTCTTTTCGCTTTCGCTACTGTATACTTATTCAACATAATTTTACTACGTTTAATATTATTTTTTATCTTTTTTTTTTTTGGTATATTTTTTCTTATCTTGCATTTAGTAGATAGAAAATTGGTCTGTAATGGTTAATAAGAAATAATGGACTAAGTCAATTGTTATTTAAATTATTTTTAAGATATTAAGGTTTTTTTTTTTTAAGTTTGTTAATTTTGGTAGACTCAAAATAGATGAATTACTGTTTATTATTAATAGAAGCATTATATTTGATGTTGAATTAATTTAAAGACAATAATTGTGCAATTTACTAAACATAAAAATTAGGTGTATATTAATTATTAAATATTAATTTAAAAATATTATATACGTAGTGTAATTTAAATGTATGTCATATTGATTAAATATTATTTTATTGAATGCAGAAGTTTAAAAAAAATTATAATTTAAACAAATTGAAAGAAAATTAAGTAGAATCGTTTGGGTAAGAAAATGATTAAATAATTATTAACGTGATTATATATATATATATATATATATATTAATATAAATGAGAGAAATGAAAGGATCTATCAACAAATGTTCTTCTCTATAGTACATGTTGATCATTATTACATAGCATAAGGTTATTATATTGCCGATAAGGATTCGGTAAAAGCAGCGACTATATGGAGCACGCATGCACGGTAGATTAAATTAAATCAAGATAGCTCTCGCATGATAATAAATCGTGCTTATGTGTAAATATCTGTACATGGGTGTATATATAAATATATATATGTATATCTATATGTATATGTATATGTACGCGATTGAGCATGTTACATCGGGTAGAGATGTTTACTC
Organism: Polistes dominula; assembly: GCF_001465965.1. The sequence goes on from NW_015148970.1 coordinate 2,602,267, forward strand.
GTTATACGAAGATTCTGCTTTCACTATAATTATCTATTGACGATAAACGATCGTTGAAAGTGATCTAACATTTTGATTCGAACGAACAAATAGATCTCAGCCAGTTAAAAGAAAAACAATTGAAAGAAATAAAACAAAATTATAAATCAAACAAAACAATTATAATCAAAATATAATCAAACAAAAAAAAAAAGAACAAAAAGAAATAATGTGCAAGATAATTTTATAAAATTGTAGCGTCAAATTAAAATATTTCAATTTACATATTTTGTTTTATCTTATGCGTATTTCATATTTCATTTTTACTCGTATTTTTATATAATTATAATTTTATGTTCGATTTTAGAGATATCTGCTATAGAAATATAAATGTGTGATGATGATTTTTTTTTTTTTTTAATATTATAAAATATATATATAAACTTTAACATAATTTAACGTTAATATAAACGAAACATGTTGTAGTAAAGGATGTCAGACAAAAAGAAGTGATGTTGCTCAACGTTAAGGTAAACAACGACAAGTAGAAATATAAACTTGTACCAAATTCTTATTCTATCTCATTTTCTTTTTTCTTTCTTCCTCTTTCACAAATTTATGTTTAAATTTCTTGTGAATTATAATACACGTATAAAAATGTTCTTTTCATAAATTTTAATGTCTTGTGTACATGAATTTCCAAATAATATTATAAAGGTAACAAAGATAGAGTTAAGTAGTTCCCGTTACATACGTTCTCCCACTCACAATAATATTCTCTTGAAACTGGCAGCTTAAGTACGCATACAGTTTGAATCACGTATAAACCACTGGAAATTCAGAAACTGGCCGAATAGTGGAGAAACATTTTGGAACTTGTTTGCCTCGGTGAAGTTAAATGTTTCCATCGGCCAGTTCCAGGAACTTCCTCTCTTTCTCTCTCACGCAGTCACTCATACTAACTCGAGTCGAGTACATTCCTCGTTCTTCAAACTGTATATCTACATATAATAATGAAGTTTCATGAATTTGATGTTGTACCACCTGCTTGAAGACAATTACGATTTTATTAGTCTACCTTTAAATTAGTGAACTTTTTTCCCTATGTTAAAAGATACAATTTAAAATTATACAATTTTTATTTCATTCTTCTAATTATTAATAGAAATATAAAATACAACAATAAATAATTGGATTATTATAAGAAATAAATTTTGTTATTGGATTGATTGGTATAATTAAATTAATTAGAAAATCATAAAACAAACGCTAATTATTTTAAATATAAAAAATATGAAAAACTTAAGTTGTATTAGTTTAAATGCGGTCAAACATTTTTAAGTAGTAGAAGTCGTGTTATCACATATGGTCAGGCATTTAAAAAAAAAAAGAAAATAAAATATTTTTATTGAAAAACACGTAACTAATAGGAGGATGAATTTTGATAGGGAAACCTGTAGAGTCAACTTTGTTAGCTAATCGGTGTCAACGTTTAATAGTTTATGAGAGAAAGGAAGATAGAGAGAGAGAGAGAAAGAGAGGGAGAGAAATCGAATGAAATGGTAGTAGGAAAGTCGCGAGGAAGTGCGTGGAAAATTCTATCGGCCGAAACATATTTTCCACGTGCGACTGCCCGCCATTTTTCATGGTTCGTTTCACACGAAATCGATTTATCACAAACCGCGAACGAACCTGTACACGGTTGCCTTCCAAACGCCTGTTAGTCTCGCTTTTCTTATGTTCTATTGGTTACTATCTTTTTTATCTGTGTATTTGTATTGCATATGCATGTAGATATATGTGTGTGTTTGTGAGTTTTGATGTTCTTTTCACAAAAGTAAAAGTCTCAAAAAATCTCGCATTGTTTCGATCTAATTTTTTTATTAGAAAAATTCAAATTCATATTTAATATTATATGTTCCTTTACAAGATGAACTAGTAAACAAGCGGTTGTAATGCTAAAGATATAACTTCAATGAACAATAGTTATTTGTAGATAACTTTAAAGAAATTTATTGAATAAAGAAAGAACATAATAAAAGAAAATCAAAGTGGAAAGAAAAAAAAGGATAATGAATGAAAAGAAAGAAAGAAAAAAAGAAAGTGAGCTGTGCTCCTATTATTCGAAAAGGATTTAACGGGGAAGATTTAGGTATAAGTACGTGTAGAATAGTTGGTACGCAACGAGGTGTGATTCTCGTTTCTCGGGATCTGGAATTCAGGAAGTGGTAATACACGGAATAAGAGGATGGCTTAGCTGTCTCCTAGGGACTCTCTAGAAGATGGCTGGCAGTTCGATTTACTGTAATTCGACTGGTATTCGGTAGTAGTATCTTGGTTCTCTCGGATGTCAAACGGAGCTCTAGAAAGCTGAGAAAGAGAAAGAGAGAAAGAAAGATAGGGTAACAGAGGAGTGAGAGGAAATCGGAGAGAGAGAGGAGTAGAAGAGCTGAAGGAGAGGGGAGGGAGAGAAGAAGAGTGAGAACGGGAGTTGGTTGGTTCTCTGATTTGGTTCGAAGTGACTTCACCTTTAATGCGGAGAAGCCGCAGGAGGTTTCGCATACCTCACGCTCGTCTACCCAGATTACCTTTTCCAAGTGAGAGTGAATGAAACGGGAAAGAGAGAGAGAGAGAGAGAGAGAGAGAGAAAAAGAGTTTTAACAGTATTAATTACAAACGAGGAATAGGTTGCACCTATTTGCCAATTCTTTTTCTGAGCTACTCAACATATTTCAAACATTCTGTTTAAGTTTCTAATTTCTCTTTGAATAAGAAAATATATTCTGTGATGTTTTTTGACTTTGTTTTCTTGAAATATATATTTTGAATTTAAAAAAAGAGAGTTATTATGAGTTTAAAAAGAGATGAGTTTAAAATGAGTTCAAAAGAGAGTTATTTTGAGTTTAAAAAAAAAAAGATAATAGGAATGGGGGTGAGAGAAGAATAGGAATTAATATAAATTTATATATTACAAACCGTTTGATCTCTTTCTCTTTTTTTTTCTTGCGTTTTCATTTCGAAATCAATCCATCTCTAATTGCAATGCATTATTATTTATTATTTTACATCAATATTATTAATTTTACACGTTAGCATTAATAATCATCACCTCTCCATATAACCCCGAGAGATGCATAATATAAACGACAATTTTACATTGAATTATTTAACGTTGTATTATGTTTAACCGAACGACAAATGAATATATTTATATATATATTTATAATAAATCCTTACCGCATTTATACATATTATATATACGTACATGCATCTATTGTAGAAAAAATTAAATGAATATATTTATAGTAACAAAATGTTATAAATATTTAAATATTAATTGTGTCCCCTAATAATTTCGATATATTCATTCATTTATTGATTTAAAAGGTAAATAATAAATTTAATAATAATAATAATAATAATAATAATAATAATAATAATAATAATAGTAGGATTATTTACTTCAAGTTAATTGAACAACAAGGATATTATGTCTAGCTGTAGAAATATATGGTTCACCTAAGTTAGAAGGAATTTTCCAAAGGAGTTTGTCATCACGTAGTGAAACTCGAATACAAAGCAATTTTCTATTCGAAATTAGCAGAATGATTGCACTATGTATATCTAAAGTATACTCTCTTCTCACTCTCTCTTTCCAGAAACATATACATGCATATATATATTTAGATATTCGTATGCGAGATTTTCGTCTTGCCGAGCTTGAGCACGAAAGCTTTCACGAACTAAGTTAGCTAAAGGATGAAACTTGACTGGTACAAACTATCTCAGTAACGACAGCTGGCAGCAACATAACCCAGCTTCCACCTAACCTTATACCACAACTTACCACGAATGTGATCTCTTTGCATCAATCACCATGGATCGAGATATATATATATATATATATATATATATATATATATATATA